>JBBPNN010000185.1:0-40203 GCA_038090935.1 Hortiboletus campestris
ACGAAGAGAAAAGAGAGTCGAGACTAGCCCTTAACTGCACATTTGTACCCGTCTAACAAAGGGACATGAACCCTACGGACGTAAAACAAGGATCTTAAAAAAAAAAAAAAAGGTAATCATGGCGTTGTAACGTCGGGTTTGGTGAAGTTGCGAGTTGCTTTATAGCTCGCATGGACCTCGCCCGTGATGTCCTTGTCTGTCGCGGTTCCGCCGGACAAGCAACCGGCCACAACCTCGAATAGATACGAGATGATTTCGACGGGGAGTTTGTGGATAGGACATAAATTTCCAGTGGAAGAGATAAGAGAGTAGTTTCCGAAGGTTCCCCTCTGCGCTTCAGCAATCGGGCGATCATCCATTCTCTGTATATATTCGTGTGGTATCAACGGAAAGCAAATGGGAGAGAGTGGCATACAAACCTGGAATACGGCGGATCGAAGCGAGGAGTTGCCTGTAGGGATGATAGGCGAATGGCCCCTTTAGCAAGAGAAGTAAGTAAGGTAGGAGAGGGTTGCACAGACCAGTGGGGATAATAGGAGAGTGCCCCTCTAGCAAGAGGGTCACGCGTGACAACAGGAAAGAGTATTTCGATGCTACAGTACGCAAAGCAGTAGTAATACACTAGAGTAAGCGACAATAAATGAAGATATACATCCAAGTCAGTGCCGTGGATCCCTGATATGTAATCATGACACTCATGTTGTCCATACCCACTCCCCCGTCTTCACTTCGACGACGCCAAACTCGAGCAAACGCAGTCCCTCGTCGTCCACGGCGGTATCGGATATGCGTGCGCCTCGGTGTGAGGATGACGGCAAGGGCGGATCTGCGTCACCACCCTGTTGCTGAGACTCGAGCGGATCCACGCCCTTACCCTTGGCATCGGGTGCTGGACGATGTACTGGCGCAGACGCGTCTGGCATGGCGATGAGTACGCAGACGCCGAGGGTGACAGCGTCCTTTTCGGTACGGGTACTTGGATCGGAGGACGCCGGTACAGCTGGGGTTGGTGATCGGGTGCGAGCAAGAGTGGGAGACCTGATAGGGGCGTGTGCCTGTCCAGGCAGTGGCGAGGAGGAACGGTGAGAGAGAGAAAAGGAACTCGGGACGCGGAGTCGAGAGAAGAAAGAGGGACGGGATTGGGCTTGGAGTGAGGGAGAGCCAGGAACGGTAGAAGGATGAGGCGACAAGATCAATGTTGATGACGACAGCAAAGGGGTGCAGCGCACAGCAACCGGCTGTGGGAAGGATTCTTATCACGGGATATATGGAGGAAGAGGCAGCTTACCATAAAGGAGGACCACGTATCATCCTTGTCTGCAGGGAGTGTCCAGGTCTCCCACACGACAGGTTTGGAGCCCAGTTGTCGAGTAGAACGACGAAATCCGCCCAAGGGATCGAATTGGCCTGGACCATCGAACGTATTGTGGTCAAGATCCGCAAAGAGGCCATCAGCAAGCGCTTGTTGAAAGCGCTGCCTGTATCGCCTGCGGAGAATATAAGACCTGAGAACGAGCGAAGCAGAGAGCAGAACAAGGATCAAGATCGTGGCGAGGAACGTGAAGCTGGTGGAGTTCATTGTCGGGGAAGTAAAAAAAGATCCAGTGGTCAATATCAGTGACATCCAGGGGCGGTGCACGTACAGATATAGGGTTGCGGTGCTAGATTCAGACTGCGAGGAGGTCGAGGTGGGTGTGCTCGTGCCCTTACTTGCGTCTGTGAGGGTGATTGTGGGGCTGCTGGTCGACATGGCCGACGGCGAGCAAAGGGTCGAGCTGGACGACGGCGACGACGACGACGAGGGGCGCCAAGTCAAGGGTCGGATTATGTAATGTTTTGATTGATCTTTGCTGTGGTGATGCCAAATAAAACGCGGCGCTCTCTGATACTGCTGGACATTCCCTCCTTCTCTCCGTCGCCATGTCTAACACCACGACCATCGATCTACCAAACTCGCTCAATCTTTCCCCACATCTATCTGCACAAAAGTACTTCTATGTCTGCACCCTCACCGTCCTCGCGTGGGACACTCTCGTCCTCACTCCGAGATCGTACCGTCTCGGCCGCTCAAAGTCCTGGCCTGCACTTAAGGCGCTCTACTACTTCCTCCAGATATGGGTCCTCTCCGACTTTGTCGTCACAGGTAGCTCTTCCCTCTCAGCGCTTATCCACAGCTCACGACTTTTTCAGGCGCCATGTTCTTCTCCACGTCATTAAAACAGGACCCAGATTGTCTTCGGTTCTGGCCCTATGAGCCCATCTGCACGGCCATCCTCCTTTTTGCTGCTTCCACCGTGCATGTCATCCGTGTCACTGCCATTTACGAGCATGCAACCAACATTCGTTCGCTCCTCCTCGGCCTTTTGTTTGTCCAGGCAGTCGTCACCGCTATCTGCTGTGGTTTCTACCGCTCCGTCCATCTCCTCGATGGACAGGGGTGCATTGCTGGCCCTCTGAACAACCAGAGCTGGGTCGGTATCTACTGGCTCGCTCCCACCATCCTGTACGCGACCACCTTTTCTCTCGCTGTCATGCGGTCCCTTCGGACCCTCGAAGCCAAGCCTATCACCACCTGGCGGCTCATGCTCCGCGATAACCTCAACCTCTACGGCGCCATTCTCCTCGTTAACCTCGTCAACGTTTTCTTCTACTTTATCATGACCCCCACCGACAACACTGACCCCATCAAGACGATCGTCTCCAGCATGGCGGGCGTCCTCACCGCAACCATGAGCATGCGTATCATCCTTGGTGTCAGGGGCTCCCTTGAGAATGGCGGTAGCTTTAGCTCCAGCGGGTCAGGTGGAACGAGCGGTGGGAGCGCTAGTCTCAGCGGCACTGGTATGGGCGTCGCACGCGGGCGCGTTGCACCGACGTATACCATTGGTGACATCCATACCCAGAGCAAGAGCGTCGGAGCTGTTCACGGTACCAAGGAACAGGGCTCGTGGGATGGCGACAAGAACTCTGACCATGATGCTGCCCGAGATGCCAAGGTAATGCTTCCGATCGTGAGAGAGGACGAATCCGACAGGGGGGCGTCGGCAGTTGGTGTGCAGATAACCGTCGATAAGCAGGTCGAATACGACGAGATGCCGAGACGCAGGTGAGCCGTCGGCGCTCGAGAAACAGGGTACAGGCTAGGAGGTTTTGAATCTTACCTATCGTATCGTACATTCTCACTCACTTTCGCATTCTTCGCTATTATTTACCATCTATTCCCACCTAAAAGATTGATATTCACTTGATCCGTATCGGGATTGGGTGAAGATTTTGGCTTTGTGGAATAGCATAACATATTTTGGTTATTTCTTTCAGACAAATTGGTTTTTTTCCCTTTTGTTCTTCTTCCTGTTGACAACAGTCTATCGTAGGTCTCGCTCGAATTTATATGTACGAATATACCGTTGCTGATCTTGAACATGTCGGGAGACGAAACATGGAATAGACGGTCGGTTCATGTTTCGACCACTACACCACAAGCGGCAAGCGATATGGGTGTATTTCCCCTTAGAGATCCCCCTCAGATCCATGGCTGGCTTGAAGCACAACGTATTGAATTGACAGCGCCAAGCCCCCTCACTACACTGGCATATGCCGATGATCGTGCCAGCGACCGGTTCCGAACGTTCTCGTCCCTTGTGGAATCCCTGAGCCACCCAATTGGTAACCTAGACCTCCACCGAGCTTCGTTCCAGGGCGTTTCACCGCCCCCATGGTCAGGTGCCGGCACTCGATCAAGGCTCGATCGAGCTGCAGGTCTTGTTCCTATCTGTCCTTTTTTTTGAGAGAGAGACACAATGATCGATCATGTGTGTGCTACGTTGCGCTCACGTTCGGAACGTTGCCCTGTATGGCGGCGGCGGCGAGTGATACACACAACATGTATCCTGCATAATCGATTGAACAGTGTGATGGTCGTCATGTACATATGAAATAAACGATTGCCAATATGGTGTCGTGAGTCGATTGAGTCAGCGAGCCGTCGTGTCGGATGCCAAGGGACCCTATTCGTCCCTGTTCGACGCGTGGTCTTGTAATACGTTACTAGGTTACCCCAGGTCCCCCTGTCAATGTTTCAGAATCCACACACCTTCCATGCGGGTCGGATCGGCTGACGTAGGTTCACTTGTTCAAATACAGTGTGTACCATACAAGTACACACTTGCACGTCCACAGGATTTCAGAAAAGGAAGAAGAAAAAAATCAAGGTTTCAACCCAACGTTCTCCTCGATATACGCCACAAACTTGAGTGCCACGCTCTCCTGGCTCCAGTCCACCGCGCCCCTTTCCGTCGTCCCAAGCGTGATCGCGCGTTTATGAATTGTGACGAATTGACGTTTAAGACGGGAGAGTTCGGAGAGGGTGAGGTAGCGTGGTGGGAGGGTGATGCGGGGCGTGAGCGGCGTCGACGGCGTGGATGTGGGGACGTCGAGCGAGAGGGTGCCCCCGGGTAGAGAGGAGGCCGATTGGGCGGAAACGATGGCGGCGACGAGCGCGGTGGTGGTGCTTTCGAGTGTGTGCAGGGCGTCTGTCGGTGCTTTGACGACCTGTGTGTGGGCATAGCCATGAAGGACTCCCACGTTAGGGGTCGGCATGCGGGATGATATGCGACACGTACCGCTTGCGTCCCTGTGTTTGGAGGCTTGACGAGGCCCTGTGTAACTGCGCGCCAGATATCGTCGGCGGGTACGTCGGGATCTGTCCAGGGTACGGTAAAGAGCGGCGAATCCCACCGAACCATCGACGATGGCTCTTCGTATCGCTGGATGAGGTTATTCAAGCTAACGATCAATACAAACACAGGGAGAGAGGTCAAGCATGTCATCGATGGTAAAATACTCAAAAAGCTCACGTGTCAGGAACATACGATCGCCCATCACTACGCAGCGTGTTCCGTTCGCGACATTGTTCAGGTGGTGCGAGGACATAGACCTACTTCTCTCTTTAGTCAGAAGACCGACGTGCGGTGCGTCGTTGGACCACGGAGCGAGGAAGAAGAGCGGAGCGGGATTCAGGGGGTAGCGGATGATGTCGGGGTACGCACCGTACACACGCGGATCTTGGATTCCCTGGCAGCACAGTACATCTGATATCGGAACCCCTTGATGTAATTGAGCGAGTCGACAATGACGATACGGTCGCTGCCTAAATGTCGCTGGAGAGCAGTGAACAGCGCCCCGCGTGCAGGCTTTTCCGATCGGCTGTCTTCACGCGACATTCGAGGATAGGTGAGGAGGTGTGTCGTGTCACATTGTCATGATTATCGCTTCATCTCGAATGTAAACAGTGAATGACTCACCATCGTACGATGACCGAGGAATGTTGAGTGTGTCGTCGGAAAGAACCGTCACGATAAGGGATGGACCGGTATAAGAGGGGTCGGCCAGACGCTGTTCGAGGTGGTCTTTGATCTGCGTCGCGCGATGGGATTTGCCTGCGCAGGGATACCCGGATATCGTGATGAGCGCCATTTCGTCAGGATGGCTTGTCTTCAAGGGAGCCCACGTCGACGAAATGATCGACGCGGATGATTAGTAGACAGTGACGGTGGATGAAGCGAGATAACTGATCCGGGGATAAGTCATCCGCTGTCAGGGGTCTTACGAGTCAGTCCCTCTGGAACCCTGTATCGGTGCTGCGCGCATTAGTCAGCATGACCTGACCGTTTTCTTCCATGATGATCGGATTTTTCATGCTGAACGAAATGTGTGCGCTTTCCAGCCCGTATCAAGTTGTCACACGCTTGCTATCATGGTGCTGACCACGTCCTCCCTCTTCCTGCACACCCTGGCACAAGTGGGCATTAGCCATGTCTTTGTAAACTGGGGTTCCGATCACCCAGCCATGCTGGAGGAGCTCGAGCGCCAGCGAGCAACGTATGGAGCCCACGCCCTCACCATCGTCACGTCTCCCAATGAAATGGTTGCTTTGAGCGCTGCACAAGGCTATGGACAAGTTACGGGCAAGCCGGCTGCCGTCATCGTCCATGTCGACGTTGGGACGCAGGTATGGCTACCTGCATCATACCGGTATCTCGAGATATAATGGCGGTGTGATCGTGCACCGTGTTTACGTTTGACACACAGGCGCTTGCAGGGGCTGTTCATAATGCGGACAAGGGTCGAGTGCCTATCCTGATTTATGCTGGCGCATCACCGTTCACGAGCGAGGGTGAGCTCCAGGGATCGCGCAATGAATGGATTCATTGGATGCAAGGCACTTGTTATTCCCGTTCGTGTTTGTTGTGGGGCACTGATCAGTGAGGGTCTGTAGACGTGCCTGATCAATCGGCAATCGTGCGCCAGTACATGCGTTATGCAGCTCAAATTGGCTCACCAGCGAGTTTACCCCATCATGTTCGGCGGGCACTTCAGATGTATGTGCCGTGCTCCGCAACGCATGTGGGCCTTACTTAGTCGATTGCTATAGTGCGACGAGCGAGCCAAAGGGCCCTGTTTACCTCTGGGCACGGAGAGAAACGATGGAGCAGGAAATCGACTCGTCATTATTGGAGCAGCCCATCACGCTCAACAAATGGCCGTCTGTGCAGCCGAGTGCGCTCCCGACCTCAGGTACAGTGTCGCGTTCTCAATGGTATCCCTTACCGACCCTGTTTGTCTCTAGCGGTGCAACAGATTGCGGACGCGCTCTTGGGTGCAACATCACCCCTTTTGATCACATCCCACCTTGGACGAAATCATCAGGCGTTCCCCGCACTCGTCACACTGTCGCGCATTCTTGCCCTTCCGGTTTTCCTGACCTGTCCATCAGCGATCAACCTGCCCATTTCCCATCCCTACCTTGTCGGCCTCTCTTACTTGTTCGAAGGGACTCAAACGCCACTTCTCAAATCAGCCGACGTGGTACTTGTTGTCGACGCCGAGGTGGCTTGGATCCCAATGAACAAAGACAAAGACGGTGTATACGAGCGACCGAGCGAGACAGCGCGGGTATACGTCATCGATAGCGGTGACCCACTTAGACGAGGAATTGGCATGCACCACAATGAAGCCGACCTCGTTTGTCACGCCGATGCCGCCGTCGCGCTCACGCAGCTTCGGGAAGCCATTGGCACCCAACCCGCCAATGAATGGTCCAAGCGAACGGAACAGATCCAAAAAATGCATCACGATTGGAAGGCACAGCTTCTTGTTGCAGAGTCCTTCACGATTACACCGCTGGATTTGGGCCATTCCCCAGCATATACGACACCGCAGATTGTGAGCACGCTTCGTAAAGCGATCAGAGCAAGGGGGATTGCAAGAGAAAGCGCGCTCGTCCTGAATGAAAGTATATCCAGCTATCCGCTGGTTTGGTCTCACATGCTGCCTGAAATCGCTGGTGAAATCATTGGTTCTGGTGGTTCTGCCCTCGGCTGGGCGCTTGGTGCAGGAATTGGATCTGTCCTAGGTGGGCGCGTGGCGAAGAAAGGCAAGGCAAACACGGGATATGAACTCGTCACGGCCATCGTAGGCGATGGCACCTTTTTGTTCGGTGTCCCAGCCAGTGCGTTCTGGATGGCGAGACGATATCAAACAGTGAGCACGCCCCCGTGACCGTCGCATCCGTCGCGTCCGTCGCTGATACCGGGCGATGTGACGTTAGCCTTTCCTGACCATCGTGCTCAACAACGGTGGCTGGAAATCGCCCAAGATGTCCATGCTTGGGGTTCATCCGACGGGCCATGGCTCCGATGCAGTTGGAGACCAGCTTACAGTCGGGTTCGGTCCTGATTGTCCGGATTACTCCCAGATTGCGGTGGCGGCGTCGAATGGATGGGCATGGGGTCGGAAGGTCAGTGTCGACCTTGCGACGGAGGACAAGAGTGCGGAGACGTTGTTGCAGGAGACGGTTGCGGAGGCGGTGCGCGTCGTTGTAGAGGACCGACGGTGTGCGGTGGTGGACTGTGTGTTGGAGAGCATTTAGTGTGTGCAGGGAAGTTGTTGCCGTGGGAGGGAAAACTTGGGTTGTATTTATGAAGCTTGAATTTGCCAATGTATGTATACTTGTAGTCCGGTCAAAGGACCAGCAGGCCAGTGACCTGCTTCAACAAACTCCCCAACAGTCGATCAAGGTTCCAAGCCTGAGCAGTGGTTTCTGTTATTTACGTGTGCGCTGTGCCGAGCACTGCTGATGACTGGCCCGTGAAATGACAACAGCCTGAGCCCTGTCTGAGGCATTGACAAATCACTCGGTAGATCACGTTAGAACACGGAAAAACCTCTGCCTGAACGTTCAAGTTGATGGAGCTATGCGATGTCAATGGAACTTTCCGCTGCGCATTCCCGGCGAGGGTTTCGATCTTGTTTCCGATCGCAACGTGGCAATGGCGGCTAGTCTCGGATTCATCCGTTCTGGTGACAGCTGAGTTTCAAATATCGGTGCACCAGAACAGCGGTTTCCGTCGCGGAGATTTCGGCGGCTAATAATTGGCCCTGACAGTTCCTATTCGTGTGACAAACCCCAGGGAAATAACGATCGACCTAGTTGAATCATACTGCGTCCAAAGGAGAACCAAGCATTAATGCGGATACATAGTGCTATGTAGAAATAAAAATCCGGACACTCCGGCAGAACCTGTTTTCCCGGTAAGTTCCCAAGCTATTTGAACACCCGATGTGCCCTTGTCTCAGGTGAGATGGTTGCGAGTGAACACGGTGGTTCATTCTGCAGGAGGGAGCTAGGTGTTAAATGTGGGAGAAATGGATCAAGGTATGACCACGAACTGGGAGAGGATGAGGACCATGACGTGCATGTCGAACGCTAATGAATCTTGAATGAATCCGCTGAGTAGCTATGTCTGATATGATTAAGAGTGTCGTGCCACGGAAGGTGACGACATGTTGGCTTCGCGGTTGTTGCTATGCAGGTTGTCGCGACGATTCCCTGGTGGAAAGAGAGCCCGCATGGACAAGCGGCCGAATATACGACGTAATGAAACATATGTGCAGGCCTATATCAGGGAGGAGTTACTTGTATACAAGGGCATCTCGTGCATTGTCTCTCTCCATTGACCAGCTACATTATGTCGCCGATGGCCACGTCGACAATGAGCGGTGCCGCCGGTGCGTAGTGACAAGTTGGTGCTGCGTTGATGCTGACCGTTGGACAAGAACTTCGCCGTGATCAAATAGAAATCAACGTCGGTGGGGAGTTACATGCGGTGACATTCTCGGCGAATGGCGAGTACATCTTGAGCGGCGGTGACAGTGGGGTTCGAGTATGGCGAGTGGAAGACGGCAAACAAATGGCAAGAATGGAAGCGAAGACCGCCTTGTGTGTCGCTGTGTCCAACGACAACAGATGGATCGCAGCAGGGGCACTCTGGGGCGACGTGCACGTGTGGGATGCAAACACCTACAAACAAGTCCTTGCACGCAGTGAGGATGACTGCACCATCCACGGAGTCGATTTCTCGCCCGACTCGACCCGACTGGTCTCTGCGTCGGATAACCGTACAGCCAGCGTTTGGAACATCGCAACGCGCAAAAAGGTACAAACACTTCACCACAAGCATTCGGTGATCGCGGCAAAATATTCGCCACAGGGCGATCGAATCGCGACAGCCACTCGCGAGTCCGTTCGAGTCTATGATGCCAACGATGGCCGCTTGCTCGTGGACATCAAAGTAACAGTAGCCACGTTGTTCAACACTGGCCTCCTCTGGTTCAACAACTACCTCCTTGTCATATCCGACGATACAATCAGGCAACTTGAAGCATCCACAGGGTCAGTGATCTCGGAATGGCCAGTTCCTGACACCGTCAGCTCGCCGCGCATCGCCATACCGAAGCACGGCGAATTCATTGCATGCTCTGCCAAAAGTACCCTTACGTTTTGGGACACCTCGACACACACCCGGCTCGGTCTCATTCAACACCGTCAAGCCATAATTTCAATCGCAGTCTCTCCAGAAGCCCAGTTTGTCGCAATTGGTGGAAACGCAGGAAAAATCGCCATTGGAGGTCTATCTCCCATTGCTGTAAGTAGCGTGTATTGCTCAGATCACCGCCTATTTGAATAATCATACTGTCAAATCCCCTTGGCACACCATGTCAGGCATCTACTCGCGAGCAAGAACAATCAGACGAGCAGTCTTCGACATCGGGAGGCCACGACGACGATCCATCTTACTCCCCCCCGGTAGGACTCGGGCCACTCTCTTACCGTATGCGTTGCACTGACCCCATTATGTACGTACACCAGGAAGTGCCTGAAAACCCCAAAAATCTATTTCGCATCGCTGTAAGTAGCACCTCGCTGAGTTATGTCGTATCTAAACTGCTTTTTTGCTCCGACCATCTTTCCCCATAGGATTCAATCCCATTGTCCCATCTACACCCCTCTTTCCAGGAACCAGACTTTCAAATCGACGACGCTGTCCTCGATTTATGGAGGCAGGACCAGCTCACAGACGCGGAGGCGTTATTGACCGCAGCAATCACAGCTTCTAATACAAGCCATCATGTACTCGCCAGCCGAGCTCTCGTGCGGGCTCGTTTGCAACAATGGGACACAGCGCTCGTGGATGCTGAAATGGTATCTGTTGCTCTGCTCTCACACCCACATCCACTGACGCTAATTTACCCCAAGGCCATCGATCTTCAGCCGTCCGTCATTGGTTACATTGCAAAGAGTATAGCCTATGTAGGCAAGGGGGAAAGTCACAAGGGCTATCGGGCCTGTGACATCGCGTTCGAGCGCTTCCACTCATTTCACGTTACTTTTCTCCTTCTGATCAAGGTTTGTATTTTTTTATCTTTGCAACCTCACCTGCTCATATCTCATAGGCCATCATCGTGTTTATGGCCGGAGAACATCGCGATGCGATATCGCGCATAGACGACCTCATCGCTATGGTCCAATTTAACTCAATATGCTATGTCGTCCAGGCATGCCATAACTTGTTAATACACCGCAACGTCGTCACTGACATTCCCCGCAGGCATATATGTATTTTCTCCTTGGAAACTCGCTCGTGGAGTGCTCTGACTATGAGGGTGCAATACAGTCCTTTGAGTGTGCTTGGGCCCGAATGCGTCACCACACAAGTCGGCCGCTGTTTGTGATTTCATTGGTACGTTTCCAAATGGGCATATTGCAACGCATCGAAATCACTGTCTCTGACAGATGTCCGGATGGAAATTCGATAGTCTCGGGACTGCGATTCGGCAGCGCCTGTGTGAAGTCCTGTATGCAGCGGGTCGTACCAAGGATGCGGTCGAGTATTTCCACCAAATGACGAATGAATTGGGAAGCGAGACAAACCTGTATGGCGAACATTTCGAGTGGGGTCTGGGTGAGTGGTGCATCTCGTGGGGTTGTCGCTGATGTAACAATTTTGTCAGACTTCCGTCAGCGTTCCTCCAAGAAATTGGAGCATCTCGGAGATACAGCAGTGAATTCCCAGCGACATGACGAGGCCATCTCCCACTACACAACTGCTTTGTCACTTGATCTGCCCTCTCCACAAAACATTCTCATCAAGCGAGGCAAGTCACTTGTGGAAACCGGTTCATGGAAAGAAGCTCTAGACGATGCAAACCAGGTACATCATTTTTCTTTGGGGGTCAACCCTGTTGACCCATCATGCTCAGGTGATCACGCTCGATCCCTCGTCACCATGGGGCTACAAAATGAAGCATGCAGCTTTACACAAGGCAGGGGACTACGACGATGCAGTTATTGCGTTCGAAACCATGCTCTCGAAGATGGCGCAGTCACCTGACCCAGACGTTCAACGTGAGTTGTACCCACGTTACGATGATAAACGAATTTATTGACATCATCATTCGACAGGGCGTGGTGATCAATACATCAGTCCATCGAGTACACGGGCGACAATTCGCAGAATCGTCCAACGGACTATTCGTCATTCGCCACGTGTCCTCATCAACACTTCCACTGGCCGTCTCCACAACAAAGCTGAGCAGGCATCTACATTCGAGTCTCTGCCAATATTCAAAGAACTTGTATCATCAATGACGACACGCACCGACTACGTCCGCATCAAGCATGAAGTGCGACAGCACTTCCGATACGTGATGCTATCGCACAAGTGGGAAGAAAACGAGCCGCTGTTCCAGCAGGTGATACACATTGCAGTGTGTGACTTGGAAAAATCTCCGACTCATGACAAGCTGCAAACGTTCTGCAAGATCGTTCGGGATGCTGGATTCGATTGGGCATGGAGCGACACGTGTTGCATTGACAAATCCAATCACTTTGTGCTCCAAGAAGCGCTTGTCGCCATGTTCAAGTGGTACCAGGGTTCGGCCATGATGATCGTCTTCCTTCGTGGTGTTCGTCCATCGGAGCGCGGTGCTCTCGTGAGGAGTATTTGGAACACTCGTTCCTGGACACTTCAGGAATACGTTGCTGCCAAGGTAATCCACTTCTACACAGAGGATTGGACGCTGTATCTCGATCTGGAGTTGCCGAACCATAAGGAGTCACCGGAAGTTATCTCGGAAATGGAGCAAGCCACTGGGGTTTCTGCGCAGCAATTGATGTCGCTTCGTTCAGGCTTAACCAGCATTCGGGAGAAGTTGTGTCTCGCTTCAACCCGGCACACGACGCTGGTAGAAGACGCAGCATATTCCTTGCTCGGCATTTTCTCGGTTACTGGTGTACATGCAATATATGGTGAAGGGGATGGTGCACTAGGACGTCTATTGGCGCATGTTCTTGCTGGATCTGGAGATGTGAGTATCCTCGCATGGACTGGGGAGTCTGGCAGCTTCAATAGCTGCCTACCCGCCCATATCACCGTATTCAACAGACCCCCAACGTCACACCTTCCACCACCAATCCAGGACGCAGAGGTAGAGGGTATCACCGCATCGTTCACTTCTTCATTCGACCTCGACGTGGCACTGGGCTTATACGACCGTCTAAACGAGCTTCCTGCACCTTGGTTCGCAGCAAGTCGGATGAAACTTCCATGCATTGCTTTCCAACTCCCACCTCTTTCACCTTTTCGAACCCGTTCAGGCCGTGTTTATCGCGTGGATACTATCCCCTTTGGGACGGTAGAAATCAGAACAAGACATGACCTCTCTCGGATGCAGTCTCTGTATCTCGTTCACCCCTGGCTAGATACTCTTCTGGAGCGCGAAGACATGCACAGTGGCACGTTCGTAGAGGATGACGTTGCACCACCACCCTCACTGAACACCGTCGATGAAGAGGAAATCGACGATGATTCCTCGTCACTTGCCGTACCCGAATTTCCCTCGTTCCCTACTCCCGTTCTTATGGTACCGATGGACAGAGAGACGCGGGCACGACGGCTCGTTGCGCGTCTTAGACAGCCATTTGGTGCGCTGTTGGTCACGCTGGCAGCGACGAACCGACGTGCGATGGATTACAGGCGGGTTGCGGCTGATAGCTTGATTACGGTACGGTTTCAGGAGAACGTCTCTCTGGCTGATATTCTGGAGAATGTACGCACGCTCGATGTTTTGTAGACTAGGGCAGTATCTCGAATGTACGAATTGGCATGTTTCGAGTATTGCTACTGCAATTGGGTCAAGGTTTTTAATCAATCGGTTGCTCGACGTATCGCGTATGTCCTCGTACACGACAGAGACAGATTCTCTCTTCACCGCCTAGGCTTGCTTTATCTGCTCAAAGCCAGCTGCTGGACGTAGCTGATGACTACCCTCTCCTTGGATGACGAACTGCAAACTGTGCAGTGCTACCTAAGGTCTAGTCCAAATATGATAACCTAATGAGTATAGTGTACAGCAGTGTATACTAGTTCTATCCTTAACCGTTCCACTTTCTACCATCAGCTAGGTCTGGCTCTGAACAGCCTCTACATTTTCTTAAGAGTAAGAAAATCTCAAGCCCAAGTCAAGAACAATCCCAAAAGCATAACCACATTTACCTTTATTGAACGGTCGGGAGGGCAATACACTTCGTAACTAGTAAGCTTGCGATGGGATCTTTGAACAAGTACCACACGTCCGTTTTCATAACCCAACGAAATTGCGTGACTCTGCCGGTTCCACAGCGATCAACATGCATGCAGTCCCGTAAAAGTATTCTAATTCCGCCTGGTTTCCGTACGCCATAAACGAGGTCTTGATATCCACCGAGGATTTCATCGGCGTAATCTCCAACACCTCCGTGACCGGGGACCTGTAAAACGTTCCCAACCACGGGCCATATCCATAGTAATCGTCACCGGTCAAAAGTCTCGGCTCAAATTTGTGCCGCCCTCCGACGAGAATGACGCCTTCGACTTGCTCGATGGTCAGCCCCTCAAGGGCTTGTCAAAGGTATTCCTCGGAGGAGGACTCGTAGTCCATCCTCCCTTCGTCCACGTCAAGCTCGCTGGTGGCAATGAGGTTTAACCGTTGGTCAACGATTTTGCGATAGAGCAGCCTGAGAGAATAACGGAGGCCAAGCTCGTCGCACACGTCCGCAAGTGCGCGGTCCGACCCTTTCAGCTGACCCAACAACGGCTCGAGCAACTCGCGACCCGTGTGGACGTACTCGTGAACGAGACCAAATCCAAGATAGCCGCCGTTGGGGAGTTTCGACTTGTCATTCACAAGATCGACCAGCGCTTGTTAGAGTTTGATCTGGAACGGAGTGGGGATCGACGACGTGCTAGGGTGCATGGGCTTGTGGTAGAGGTTGTACGTGAGCGTCACACGGTAACCTGACGTGACGGGCAAGACTTCGTGCTCAATGTCACCAAAGAAGGCGACGAAGCAAACAGAGGGCTCTGTGGCGGTCACAAACTTGTCAGCGAAATCGATGGTCCACTCTTTTTCACCCTGACGAAGCACGAATTGTCCACCCTGATGCAGAGTGGGGAGGACGACGACCAAGGACCCGAACATGTCCTGACCCCGTGGCGTGTCCTTGTGAGCCTTGAAGAAATCACCCCTTCCTACCACACAACGAGTTTGAGTCGAACGATAAAAAATCTGGGAATTGAAGTGCACACCATAGACGTTCAACTTGTACAACTCCACCTCCATCATTGCGTGGCTCTGGGTGAGCAACGCCTTTGATACCTGCTCGTGGATTCCGAGACTGCGCGGATCCAAGAGTGTCGAGAACGAGATGAGATCCATCTTTCCCGCTTTCCTATACGACTCGTCAAGAACGTTCTCCCCGTTCCGGCCGAACTCTGCTGGTTTGCAGGCACGATACAATTCTTCAAGGTCGTCCGCTCCAGCGTTGGACAAATCGACGCGACTACCCATTGGTCAAACGAGCCGCTCGGCTTCGTGGAGGAGCTCAACTCACCAAAGGAGATCACCGCAGGTGTAGTACAGGAGACGCTGATAATCCGGGATGGTGCATATTCCACTGTAGAACGGGTCGCGGTCGCGCAACGCTGTCTGTAATGCGATCACTTTTGGGTCCGAGAAATGTTCTGGTTTGAACTTTTGGCGGGTGCTCATGGTGAAGAGATAATTGTAGATGAGTCCCTGCGTCGCTTTCACCGACGTTTTATAGTCATTTTTGGATTCCGCATTGGGTTAGGGGCCTGGTGACGATCGATGATCCATCTCAAACCTGATCTGTGACTGACTCCGTAGCCTTGACTCGAGACGGCGCAAGCTGGAAATACGTACTAATCACTGTGTCCGTGCTTCCCGCCACTGGTGCCGTGTCACCGCATCACAATTGGTGTTGATAAACGGCGAACTGAATTTTTTTCCTTCATTGGCCTCGTGCATTGGGTGAGTCAGTCCAAATCGAGTATGTATATGAACTGTATGACTCAACGGCTTCCGCGCTCCTAGATCTGTATCGATACATACAAACATCTAGGTCCAAGTCTTCTGATCTGCGGCAGAAACGAACCTGTACATACTCGCGTACTGTGGCAAGGAAAGTGTTTCATGCTTTGCTTGGGGCTGAGCGGCCTCGTGCACTGATCGGGGAAGACCGTCCCTTCAGGTTTGATCGGTCTATTATATGAAACGTATGACTCGACTTCCTCCGTAATGGCGGGATCCGTATCTTGATCAGGCTCGAGTCATGCTTGAGAAAATGGTAAGTAACGTCATAGCTTGACGAATCTACTAGTACATACCAGCAAGCCGCTTGAGAGCTGCGACTGGAGGGCGGCTAGCGAAAATAATAATAATCTGCCAGAGTCATTTCAGTGGCACCTACAGTCTCAACACATGTTCCCAACCCCGAAAGCCTCCACCTGCCCACGAGGGCCAAATGATGCGGTAACTTGGAATGCCAAAATTTCTCCTATGTAAACAAGAATGTGATCGTGACTTCCAAGTTCCCCTGAACAAAATGAGCGTTACTAATCTGCAATCGACAACATGACATCGAGTCGTTCTCTTTGTAGTACGTGGTGCATGTGGGGGTAACCTTGGGTGAGCTGCGTGATCATGATTATACTGCAAGGGGCTTCCGCGACTCTAGGCTGTGTCGGCAACGGTCCTGAGCATGCAGAGTTAATCACTGGCTTGCTTGCTTGGACGAGACCGAATCCCAGATACCCGCCAGTCGGCAGTTTGGGTTTGTCGTGTCGTTCAGTAGATCGACCAGCAATCGCTTGATTTGTAGATGGAACGGAACGCAGACGTTAGCGTAACATGCTGAGGGGAACACCAAGGTCCCCGAGCTCTAGTACCCACATGATACAAATTTTGCGCTTGCGAGACTCGTGCGTATAGACACGCGAGTTATCCACTCATTCTGTTAGGTCCTATGACGATCATACGATCATATTGCAGCCATTGTCCCCTGAGAGAAATCCATCCCACACCCATGAACCTCTCACACGGCCGAGAAACGAGAGAGGGGAAAGGGGAAGGGGGAAAGGAAAAGGCAAGGACAAGCAGGATCCACACGGACGATAGCGCATCACCTGAACCTTGTAATGGCCACGTCATCTGGGCCCGTGTCATTCAGCCATTTTTGAAGACGTTTTCGAATCACTGCGGGCTTTGGCTTCGTACATCCTGCAACTGAGCAAGAAGAAAGACCCGCAGGAGCATGCCTACACAAATTGAGATCGCGGGTCTTAGAGGGCGTATCGATGCTTTCAAGATTATGGGACCTAGTCACAGTCGAGCCGAGTCATCAAAGCAGCGTGGACATTGTCCCCTGTTGGGAACTTGAAGAATGAACAGGAAAAACGTCAAAAAGGAAGGTTCGGGAACTTGGATTGAACGATACGCGTCCAAGGATGGTTGTTGTGTTGTATTTACGCAGTACCGATTTGCAGAAAACCCCTCACTGACCGACCTCCGTCTCGTATATTAGTGACGTAATCGCCTAGTTCAGACTAATCACCGGCATCCACGAACGCTCAAGTCAGATCCCTGGATATGGCAAACATTTTCATGTGGTTTCTGCGCAGTAATGTGCACGATGATCTCGGTCAAGCTGGAAGGTATCGTCGTACTCCCTCCGCTGTGACTGCGCATTGGCGTACTGTATATGGATGGAACTTTGAAAGTGGAAGACTTGGGATACTTGTACTCCTACTACTGGGTTCTGTCTCAGTCAGGGAATGCACAATCGAATTGATCATGAAAACTAAACATCTAGGCCCTTCCTTCACATAAACGTGATTGGATCCAGATTCCACAGATTAAACGATACTAGAATGAACATGTCACCATCAAGTCTCCGATGCAAGATCGTATAGCGGCATCCAGTGTGCTTGATTGCAGACTCAGTGTTGTTGAGACATTTGAGCCAAGTAGTCAGAAAGCTAAGTAGTTCGCCTCAGTAGAAATTCAACACCAGAAAGGTAGTGGATGTACCTTCAAAGCGCCAGTTCGGATGTTCTCACTCACGTTTTGAACATCGGGATTAGCCATCAGTCGGGCGATAGCATCTTTCGCGGCAATTTCTAGATTCGCAAGGCTGCCATCACCCAAAAGCCCACCCTCTGACCCGCCACGCTCGAGTTCATCTTCCTCTTCGCGGCCGAAGTACTGATTCGAAGAGATCGCGGTTGCGCCTTGAAAGTTGGATAGCCGTTGCTTCGACTCGGCAAGGAAAGTAGCGTCGTAATCATTCCTCCCAAAAAACATATCCGAAGAGATGGCTTTCTGAGTTCCAAACTTTTCCCGTGCTGTTGTGGGTGCGTCATCCGCCGGTGGCCTATAAATATTCTCAGCCGGGGCTCAAAGATGAAAAGATTGCATACGCACGTGGATCGCGCGCTAGATGCTGTCGGTGACGCAGTGGGAACGCCACCAAAGCCTAATTTTCGGAAACCCATTCCCAACCTCTCAAGATCCTGGCTATTTCCTTTCTGAACGTCCACTCTGCCGGGTATCGTGGTCATCGCTGGGGTGGTGTTGGCAACCTTTGCTTTCGCATCCGCTTGCGGGGCCTGCTCAGTCTGTTGTCTGGCACGTTCCTCCTCCTCCTCGCGCTGCCGATCGTATCCAAGCTGCTTGATGCGTTCGGCTTCCTCAGCAGCTTTCCGCTCCGCCTCGACAAAATCAATCGGTGTGGCAGCTTTCTTCGCTCCTAGGCCTCCGAGTTTAGTCTTTTTCGCAGCGGCGGCAGCGTTAGTTGAGGTAGTAGCAGCCGACCCTGAAGAGTTCAAACGTGAAGCACTCAGTTTCGCTGAGCTGTTGACAGTCGAGGAAGAAGTAGAGCGTAAATAGCTTGATGTTACTGCTCGGGGACCAGGGCGACCGATCGCAGGCGGGGCTGTGGTTGTGGTGGAGGAAGATGTGGTTTTAGCTGGGGCAGGTTTGTCCCAGGAAGAAAAGAAGTCATCTTCCGCCTGTTCTGTGGAATCAGTTGGTTGGGACAAGTCCATTCCTTCGACAACCACCCGGGTAGGGAATCTAGCAGTTGGGATAAGCATCTCGAAAAGTGCAGGTATCAGTAATACACACTTGATGATATCTTCCTTGACACGCTTGGCGAGCTCTTCCTTGTAGAGCTCCGCCGTTCTGCTCGAATACTTTTTCTTCGAGTCAGCGTCACTTAAGAGCGAGGCGCCACCATGACGGGTGAAGAATTCCGTTGCGGCTGCATTTCCGCCGACTTTCATGGTGCGTAGTTGGTTCAGCTGCCAGCTATCTAGGTTCGTCGAGCTGTTCACTCCGGAGGTTTGAGGATGTCTGGAAGTCAGAAGATATTGTACCCACCGCACAAAACTGATATGCACGCCCAAATTCCGATGTATGCTGGAGCAGTCCAGGCATATATACACGCCAAATGTGACACTTGACCAGGTGGGGTTCCGGGCTTGACAGTCGAAGCAAGTCTATCGATGATCATGAAGGTGTGAATTTGAGGCTAGAAGTCGTCCAACCTTGTTTCCTTTCTGTGCTCTAAGCACCTTGAATACTTTTTCTGACTCTGCTTTAGTAGGATCAGACATCGTGGAGGCCTTCAGGTGTAGTCGGAAGTCGACCTGTGCGCACTGCGATGGCGAAAGGCGGCTGAATATTAACGTGTCATGTTCCGGGGTCCTCGGCTTAGTTGGCATGTAGGCAGTGATCAGGGTCTCTTCTGACCTGTACCCCACACCAAGGATTTCAACATTTTAAATTTTATGGTCATCCACAGGTAAAATAAACATCAATTTTCACGTTTTCATGAGTTTCACCAGAAACCAGGTAAGTAACACTTGAAGTGTTCATGATATAAAAATGGAGATAAATGAAATTTAAAATTTCCGTGGCTTCAAAATTCACTGTGAATTGCTTGGTCATCATGTAGTTATTTGTTTCGTCACACCGAGATACAGGCTAAGATACATTCACAACTCATTAGTGTAACACGGACCGGCTTCAGCTGGAAGTCCCTCTTGTCTTTGTGGAAGAGCATCATCAAACCAGTACCGTACTATCCTGGGTGCCTTGGCTTTCTCAGTATGTCATGTCATGTCATGTCATGTCACGTCATTGAACTCTTAGCTGATTCATTCATGTGTCTCCGAACATGGGCTCTGATCAGCCACCCTCGGATGGCCTGTCCCCACTTCCAGGTGTAGACACCGAGTCGAAATGGGAGGTAATCAGGAATTCTTCTTCAGCACGAATCATCCTCCTGGACTCGCCTGTCGGCACGGTTGACGAAGTACTTGCCTTGACGAAGGAGGCGGACTGGGTCCATTTTGCATACCCTGGAATCCAAGATACCGCAAGTCCGACTGATAGTGACTTTGTCTAGCCGGTCGTATACAAGCTACTGTTTTGGAAAGGCGCATGGCCAGATTATCGGAAGGAAGGCTGCACGAGCGTTGCACGAGCGTTGCACGAAGCCATTTGGCGTTTTCGAAATGTGGGTTCCGTTCATCCACTTAGGTCCTTGAATATGCGGGTATCTATATGTCTTCAACCGTCACGGTATTATTCGCCTAGTCGTGTTCACCGATAGATTGAGTTGCTCGGTCACGTCTTCATACCGAAATGTATCATAATCTCGGCGATAGTACAGTGACTTTCTCGATCGCGTCTGCACACTGCTCTTGGCCCACGTATTAGCTTTGCCACACTGGCTCAAGGTCTTGTTTGGGTTGTGTTCATGTACGTAACGAACACCACTACAACGCCAGATTAACCCATGTACATGCACATGCACTTCCAGCACCCCACAAGAACGACCAGGGGTTCCACGCTTGTCATGATCATCCCAGGAGTCCCCGATCTGGACGATGGAATCAGCTTCAAGTGTGCGCTGCTAGAAAACGTTGCTCTTGGTTAAACGAGCGGAAAACACTGGCCAATAAATCTCAGTAAGTACCTTTTCTTTCTCCCCGTGGAGTTTTTGGGTGTTCAAGTTCCTACACTTGCGCTAACGGTGCATCATGCAAAAGAGGTCACGAAATGCCTCGGAGAAGAATACGGATCTCCTTATTTGGTTAGGTTACGTGGGCATCTTGCTCATAGGATGGGAGGGGCGCATGCGGCCGTGGGATGCCGGGGAGCCATGCGGTAAGTGCTATCGGGTGTCTCTGGGTATCGCCGCGCGTCGGGCGTCACTGCACGTCACGCCTGTAAGATGGGAGGGGCGCAACACGGTGGGCGTTGGCCGGGATTAGGGAATCGCAGGGCCTCGCAGTCGGAGGGGGGCATTGTGCCTCGTGCCCATGCGAGGGTCGTCACAGTGTGGGGCATCGCACGTCGCGACCGTTGGATGGGAGTGTGCGGCAAGAAAGACATGGCAAAAGTGTACAAAAAAAGGAAAATAACGTGGCTTTACCGAAATAGGCGCGACGCGAGTCGGAAGTCAGAGTTCCGAACTGCAATCGTTCTCCACTCAGTAACTCGGACTCAGACTCTTAGGATGAACGTCTCCTTACTCCTGCTGTGTCTTGGTTTTTGCCTGGTTGCGTTCATATTCTCTTACACCACGTACACTGGTGCTCTATCTTCAAGATCATTTTGTGCTCGTGAGGCTGTCCTCAAGGAACTAGGAGCTAGTAAGACAACGGATTACAAGTCTATCGGACTCTTCCATCCTTACTGGTGAGTGTAGTGCCTCGAGAACTCGGCGTATAGCTGGAAATCCCACGGATAGCTCATGAGAACTTTCCAAGTAATGCGGGGGGTGGAGGCGAGCGTGTTCTGTGAACTGCCGTTGCCCATATACAGCGCAAACACAAAGACATAATCTATGTCGTCTATTCTGGTGACGTCGATGCCTCGAAACAAGAAATCATTGGAAAAGTAATAGTTAGATGGTTCTCGCTTCTACCCCGTTGTTCCTTCACAGATGATCATGGTATCAGGCTCGCTTTGCGATCGACCTTAAACCTTCCGCACTTCACTTCGTATTCTTGAAGTCCAGAGGTCTGATCGAGGGTTCACGATGGCTTAGGTTTACCATCCTGAGCCAGAGCCTCGGTTCCGTGTATCTCGTATGGGAGGCAATGTCGAGGTTCATCCCAGACCTCTATGTTGGTAGGTCGGGCCTTTATGAACCACTTTACCTTCTCTTACATCAACTTCCATGCGGCTTCAGACACTATGGGTTACGCCTATACTTTTCCAGCTGTAGCCTGGCTTACGAGGGCTTCCGTTCCCATTGGAGCATATGTTTATTACCCGGCCATATCCACCGACATGCTCGCTCGTGTCCAGGGTGAATCGTGGAAAGTGCGAGCGAAGCGTCTGTGAGTACTCCATCCACGGTGTTCCACCAATCTCAATGATTAGGACAGTTATCATTGTCTTACAATGTACTACTACGCCCTCTCTCTCTCGCATGCTCAGTTCTTGATGGTCAACTCGTCATGGACACGCGGCCATATTGCATCTATTATTTCGCACGAACACTTCGGTCCAGTGATCCAGACAAGGTGAAACCTGTGACCGTGTATCCCCCCTCCGATACACGAGAGATGGCCAAGTTTTCGCTACAGGGCAGAGAGCGAATTATTCTCAGCGTTGCGCAGTTTCGGTGCGTTGATTGCTGTACCAGGACCGGACGAGTGTGTTGGAGCGTTGACTTAGTCCAGAGAAGAATCTCCCCGCACAGCTTCATGCGTTTGCACAACTTTTGATGGACTACCCCGAGTACAAGACCCAAGACGGTTCAAGCAAGGATCCTGTTCGATTGGTATTGCTCGGTGGTTTGTGGCATCAAGATGATTTGGATAGGGTTAAGTCTCTGCTTTCATTGGTAAAGGAGTTGAACATCCAGGTACATCAAATTGTGTAGGGAATATTGTTTTCCACTAACTCTCCACGTCAGAGCCAAGTCACGTTCGTCGTAAACGCTCCCTACCCCGACATGCTTGGCTTGCTTTCTCGTTCGAGCATTGGTCTTAGTACGATGGTCGACGAACACTTTGGCATCAACGTCGTTGAATTCATGGTAAGCAGTGTAAATTCGCATACCCTATCGAGAACAGTCGCGTGCTCACGTGTTTTGTTGTAATTAGGCAGCAGGTCTCATCCCCCTTACCCATCCTTCTGGAGGTCCGCTGAGCGATACTGTCGTGCCCTACAAGTCACAGCCCACCGGCTTCCATGCGCGGACGCCTGGCGAGTTCGCGACGGCTATGCACGAAGTATGGTTTTGTCTCCACTGTGGCTCCTTATGACACATGTGTGCGAATACTGATGCTGCCTCTTTGGTAGATTCTGACAATGGACGCTGCCACCGAGCGTGGGTACAGAGAGAGAGCTAGTCGGTGGGCTGTGGAGAGGTTCTCGGAAGAATGTCAAGGGTTGGGACGGGAGTGGATGGAAGCATGTGTTCCGCGATGATGCGTACGCCAGTGCCTTCTTATTCTGCGCACGTTGATGGTCGGTTTGAGCAGGTTGTGTCTATCGTCACAGAAGGAGCGGACTTCGCATTGTCCATTCCGAGGAAATTAGGGGGTCGGCGCACGTCGTACTGGGGAGACGTCCTTCCCATCATCTTCGTCTGCATACTATTGTAGTCCCGCAGCCACTGAAGGGTAGGGTACGAGTTACCCACACCCGTGCCTTTGCCTAGAGGTACAAGGTATGTCCCCGCAGACTAACCGAACACCGATGTAGGAGTCTATCGAGGGGCGACTCAGGTTGTCACAAGAGGTATGACTCATTCCTGTCGTAATACTTCAATCGAGTTCATGCGAAGAGTGGTCTGCAGATTCTCGGCATGATCAATAGGTGATGAGACTGCTGTTTCATTAGGAGTTCCTCTGTGGTGCGCTGTATGTTGATATCACTTTTGACTGATTCGACCGCTCACGAATTTCTGAGGGACAGCTGAACTGTACGCGTAGGTCGTTGTCTCGCTCACCAGCGTTCATCATCAATTCGATCGTGCACTTTCTTCATCTGAGAAATAGAACCCAGTATTCGGCAGCGGGAGTACTACTATAGCCCAATAAGACTAGGGTCGATGTCGTCCTTGTCTACGAATGTTCAATACGTCGAGAGGAACACCAAGGTCCTCGAGCTCTCTCGCACTTGCTCACGAAGTGTCGCAATACACCAATCTTTGGCTCTCCGTAGACTATGTGAAGCAAGTTTGTGGAAACATCTGGATGACTATATGCTTGTGCTCTGTGGACCGCCGCCAAAGCAGCAAGGCGGACCGAACGAGCACAGATCATGACGTACATAGGAGATCCGCGGGCACGCTAGAAATTCCTGGTCACATGGCAAACATGATTGGTGTCCGTCACGTAACATGCATCGTTGCTCAGTTTGGGTTGCTCCAAGTTTCAGACGTCAGACAAGCTGCGTACGGTAGCTGTGAGATGGCCGGGGTCAAGATTGCTTGATGCTGATCGCGACGATCTCTGATCCTCACATTCAAGGAGGTGAGTTCGGAACGAGAGTAATGAGGAAGATTGTCGCTGATATGCTTCGTGGTCAAAATCGCCAATGTTGCCTGCAATTGCTCTCGATTGGGTCTTCGACTGGTTTTGTCCTAATAGTGCTGCCCAACGCCTCGAAGATTGAAACGGGGAAGTTGGTCTCACGCTATGGGCTGCAGCCTGCAGGTAGCTACGCGAAGGCGGTGACTCTTTGCCAAAGGACAAAAGGTATCTGGGATGTCGTGTTCTCCCTTGACTTTCGGATACTGGACGATAGCCCTGCCGTTCCTCACGCAATCCTTGAGTTCAAGTTTCAAAATTTCACCGTTGTACTTACAGCAAGTGCCACAAAGCAAAAGCCTCACCTCCGGTCGGCTACCATCAACCTGGAGGTGGATGATAACAAACTACGCGCAGAGTTCATTTACCTCGCCAATCAGATCTCCTGAAATGCTATGCATCTGGCCGCTCAATCAGAGCCATGATCCCAGTGCGGTGTGCCACGTGGAGGTATCGGACCACGTGTGCATAGTACATACTTGCGGATATTGGGACTCCACGCTTCTGCAATGCTTTATTCATATCGTCGTCTCACGCTGTCTGTATGGCTTGCGGTGATGCTGCGCGGAATAACTGCTTAACTGCCCATGCGGTGGGCTCCCATCTGCACCATGTCCCCCCCGAACCAAGCCCCATCCGAATGTACCGCTCTCCTCGGAGACTCTCAACCACTGGCTGGCCAGTCGAATAGGAGTCTAACGAGGAAGCGATTCAAGTTTTTGCCAGAGACACTCCTCATTCCGGTCGCCCTGGCAACAGCGTTGGCAGGCGGGATAACAGCAACTACCTTCATCGAACTTCTACGGCAAGCTATCTGCAGGTTCTGGACCATATCACACGGTGATCCAGCCATACTCCCAGTGACAAGTGGCCCAAGCACACCCGAACTTTGCGATGCGCCTGAGATCGCGGAGTATTTTGCGACCGTTCTTGCAGTACTCGGCGTGACCGGAGGCATTATATGTGTGTTTTTATTGCTTCCGAATGCTGCACTCGTTCACAAACATTCCAGCGATCGCCGGATGTGGCATCATAAGCCGTATCTCATCGCACTATGGGAGGAAACCAGCCTTCTTAGTCGTACTTCTCTCCGGGATCATGGGGAGTTGTATGATACCCGGGTCACAATTCGTGCCAGGTTGGCTCGCTAAATGGGTCTTACTTGTGGGGATGCTATTCGGAACGTTCTCCGGCCATATTGGCTACCTCGTCAACATGTACATTATCGACAGATGTCCCCCGGAGGATAGGTGTGTTTCAGACTCGCATCCTCCTTGATGGGCCTAATCCCACCTCCAAGAACTGCCGCGTTGAGCAAGATAACAGGTTGGGCTGGACTAGGTCTGGATCCCACTGGCACATCTCGCGCCTTTTTCTCAGATCGTCTCTTGCAGGCGCTTGTGTATCATTTGCTCTGGGAGGAACTGTTACAACGAAAACAGGCAACCCTCTAATTGTGTTCTACATGGCAATTGCAATACATGTTGCCATATTCATATACGTTGCCTCTTTCCTGCCCGAATCTTTCCCGGAGGAAAAAAGGAACGCACTGTCCCACATGCATCCGGAACCCTCTATTGATGGGCTCCCCGCAACCACTCGCTCAGCACCCTTACTCATTTTTGAGCCATTGAAGATGCTCATACCGACTCGCAAATTGGACGGGACTCGCAATTGGCGACTCGCTTGGTGTGCGGCGCACGCCTTCGTGTTTACGGCCGCCCATGCTTACGCCTCGGCCGCCTGGATGGTAATTGCCACATCTAAATATCACCTCACCCCTGCGGATGTGAGTAGTACGAATTCACCCTGGTTCGGGCTGATCTTGTTTACTCTAGACTGGTATTTTCCTCACCGTTACTTCCGTCAGCAGCACGATCGTCTTGGCGCTGATCGTGCCATCGCTGGTTCGCTTTTTGCGTCCATATTACCGCCGAAAAATCGTCCGTTCTGAGGAGGAAGATATAATCAACAGTGAAGAGCCGGAATCGGAGACTTCAGATCACTTGCATGTACACTTGGCTATTGTGTCATGTGTTATCTCGGGAATTGTCTTCTTGGGTCTAGCCACATCTACGACAAACCGAGCGTTGATTTTCTGTGAGGATTTCATAACGTTCTTTTTGTTCGTCTCCTCACTGGTGTAACACAGGCGGAATTTGCGTTGGATTTGCCTCCATACACGGTCCTACGCTCCGTAGCCTGGTCGCTGGATCGGTTGATCCACTAGAGCAAGGTCAGATTTTGTATCACTCATGCGGAATCGGCACCGACTTCAGACCCCTTAGGAGAGGCAATGGCAGCTATCGAGATGGTTACCAATGCAGGCAGTGTCCTCTCGCCGATCATCATGGGTAGCATTCTCACTGCGACAATCGGGACGGCACCTCTGCTCTTGTTTTATATCCACCTGGTGCGGATGCCGAACACTCGAATCCACTTAGCTCTCCGCTCATCACTTGTCCCCATATAGGTCGTTGTCTTGATCAGCAGTGTGTTGCTCTTCCTCGTTAGAGACGCGGATAGGTATCGGAAGCCACATGAAACGTGACGTGGCAGCAATCACCGACCTACGCAGCGAACGTTATTTATTACACTGACTACAGTGCGCCATTCATCATTGCAAAGTTTGTATATCATACATGAGCATTACGGAGGTAGGACGCCATGTCATCTAGAAGCATAGGCGTTCGCGTGATTTACCCGGCTGGACCGAGATCACCATGCATGCCATTGTATAGAACCTGTCCGTGTAGATGTAGCCTCCATAACATGCATATGCAGCCTTGTAGAGGACGAGAGGACGTCTACCTCACCTCCAACACCTGTTGCAGTATTTCTTCATGATGTAATATCTGCGTCTTTCCTTCATCTGATCGGGACTGTTTCTGCTTTCCAGTGTTCTTGGCTAAGTGGACCCGAGGTGATAGTTTTGGGAAATGACAGATTAGATCATATACTTATCTACCCGACCAATCGAGTACTTGTATTACTAAGATTTCCATAAATGAATATTATATGTCGAATTCGCTATGTCGGCACATTTGGCATGCTAGGCCAAAGGCGGCTTGCTTCAAAACGAGTGCAGTGGTCTGTGCACTCATGCGCGCGCTCTCAGCAGTTTGCGGTACTTCTGTGTCGAATAACTGCTTAACTGTCCGCGGTGGGCTCCTATCTGTACCATGTCCTCCCCGAACCAAGCTCCATCCGAAAGCACCGTTCTCCTCGGAGACTCTCGACCAGCTGGCCAGTCGAGTGGGAGTCTAACGAGGGAGCGATCCGAGCTTTCACCCGGGACTCTCCTTATACCGGTCGCCCTCCCAACAGCGCTGGCGGCCGGGATACCATCAACTACTTTCATCGAACTTCTTCGGCAAGCTATCTGCAGGTTCTGGACCATATCACACGGTGTCGGTGATCCACCCACTCTCCCAGTGACAAGCACCCCCGAACTTTGCGATGCGCCTGAGATCGCAGAGTATCTTGCGACCGTTCTCGCAGTACTCGGCGTGACCGAAGGCATTATATGTGTGTTTGTATTGCTTCGAGTGCTGCAGTCGCTCACAAATGTTTTAGCGATTGCTGGATATGGCATATTAAGTCGTCTTTCATCGTACTATGGGAGGAAACCAGCCTTCTTACTCGTACTTCTCGTTGGGATCTTGGGGAGTCTGATGATACCCGGGTCACAGTTCATGCCGGTCTGGCTCGCTCAATGGGTCTTACTTGGGGGGATGCTATTCGGAACGTTGTCCGGCCATATTGCTTATCTCGTCAACATGTACATTATCGATAGATGTCCCCCGGAAGAGAGGTGTGTTTCAGACTTGCATCCTCCTTGATGGGTTTAATCCCACCTCATCAAGAACTGCCGCATTGAGCAAGATAACAGGTTGGGCTGGACTAGGTCTGGATCTCACTGGCACATCTCGCGCCTTTTTCTCAGATCGTCTCTTGCAGGCACTTGTATATCATTTGCTCTGGGAGGAACTGTTACAACGAAAACAGGCAACCCTCTAATTGTGTTCTACATGGCAACCGCAATATATGTTGCCACACTCATATACGTTGCCTCTTTCCTGCCCGAATCTTTCCCGGAGGAAAACAGGAACGCACTGTCCCACATGCATCCGGGACCCTCTATTAATGGGCTCTCCGCAACCACTCGCTCAGTATCCTTACTCGTTCTTGAGCCATTAAAGATGCTCATACCGACTCGCAAGTTGGACGGATCTCGCAATTTGCGACTCGCTTGGTGTGCAGCACACACTTTCGTGTTCACAGCCGCCCATGCTTACGCCTCGTACGCCTGGATGGTACTTGCCACATCCAAACCACCTCACCCCTGCGGATGTGAGTAGTACGAATTCATCCCGGTTTGGGCTGATCTTGTTTGCTCTAGACTGGACTTTACCTCACCGTTAGTTCTGTCAGTAGCACGATCGTCTTGATGCTGATTGTCCCACCGCTGGTTCGCATTTTGTGTCCGTATTACCGCCGAAAAATCGTCCGTTCTGAGGGGGAAGATGTAATCAACGGTGAAGAACTTGGATTGGAGACTTCTGATCATTTGCAAGTACACTTGACTATTGTGTCATGTGATATCTCGGGAATCGTCTTCTTAGGTCTAGCCACATCCACGACAAACCGAGCGTTGATTTTCTGTAAGAATTTCATAACGTTCTTTTGTTCGTCTCCTCACTGTTTAACACAGGCGGAATTTGTGCTGGATTCGCTTCTATACACGGTCCTACGATCCGTAGCCTGGTCGCTGGATCGGTTGATCCACTGAAGCAAGGTCAGATCCGATATCACTCATGCGGAAATGGCCCTTGACGTCAGACCCCTTAGGAGAGGCACTGGCAGCTATCGAGATGGTTACCAATGCAGGCGCTATCCTCTCGCCGATCATCATGGGTAGCATTCTCACTGCGACAATCGGGACGGCACCTCTGCTCTTTTTTTATATCCATCTGGTGCAGATTCTGATCACTCGAACCAACTTGACTCTCCACTCACCACTTGTTCCCGTATAGGTCGTTGCCCTGATCAGCAGTGCAATGCTATTCCTTGTCAGAGACGCAGATAGGTATCAGAAGCTACATGAAACATGACATGGCAGCGATCACCGATCTACGTTTATTTATTACATTGACTACAGTGCGCCATCCATCATTTCAAAGCCTATATATCGTACATGAGCGTTACGGAGGTCTCAAGGATAAGCATTCGCGTGATTCGCCCTACTGGACCGAGATCACCATGAATGTCATTTCATAATACCTGTCGGTGTAGACGTAGCTTCCATAGCATGCTTGACCCCGCCTGACCCCATACGATACTAAGAATGCAATGCGAGAAGAGCGTCACGTCCCCGAACCCCGCATCGGCGCATCCGCTGCCCACGATCCCCGGACAAATAGTCTATGTCTGAGGCGGTCGTGGTGGCGTCGACATGGTCCCGCTCAATCGCTTCCAAGCTGGCATCTGCCAGAAAGTCCCGCTCGATGGACTCGACAATGCCGACACAATCCCCTGGGAACTTGAACGTATCCCCTCCGTCAACGACGACTCGGACGCACTGGTGTTCGCGTTGAGAAGCTGCCACACCTCTACGCTGGCTGGGGTAGGCACCCCAAGGCGTGGATAGCAGAAGCCACATGAAGCGTAACGCGGCAGCGATCACCGACCTGCGTAGTGAACGTTTAACTTGCCATGCAGGACAGGAACGAGTCAGAATTCATATGCATCCACAAAGCAACTAGATATGTACAATGCAAGTTCGACATCACTCACCACACCGACATTGGCATATCGCACAGATCAAGGAACATCACCTGGAACAGAACGTAAAAGGGTCTTCCGTCAAGATCTGAAGTCTTATTGCGGGTGAAGACATCGGTTCCAATTGCCTGCGTGTCTTACATTGGGTGGCACTTGCTCTGGTAGGACATGTCCATATTTTCCTCTGCCATTCCCTCGGACTCGCGAGGGATGCCTGCAGCAATCAAATATGCACGTAAAAGCTCTGGGCTCGGAGGATGTCGATCAAGCATACCAACTGGGCTTTTAAATAGGTGGTTTTGAAGGAGCACGAGAAGGCCGTGTTCGACTTTTGGACATTGCAATGGTCGTTCTCTGTAGTCTGGTGCTTTTGCGTACAGTGTGGTTTGGCGGTTGGTACATGCCAGTGATTGATGGGACAATAGTCAACGTGGAGTCACACGTTACTGTGGACCACCTTGTACTTGCGTTCAAGCTCGAGGCATCAAGGCCACCACGTCCACGGCAAAGCCTTTGCCCCAACTCAAGTCGCATCCATCGACGATTACCATCGCTCGGACTTCGATCCAAGCCCACTCGAGCCGTTGACGAACGAGCATCCTAGCCAGTGTATTATGGGTTCATCCATGGCCCTTATTTCGACAGTGTTGTCACTCGGGGCAGCATGGCTTTACTTCTCTCCAAGTCGGCGAAAAGAGCAGAGGGGTACATTCGACTTGGTGATAACAGCAGCAGTTGGCCTGCACACCCTGCTCGTATTATCGAACTTCGCCTTACACCGACCTCCAAACCTATTCACACGATTAGGAATACCCATAAACTCCCCCGTGGACCGCATAAGGTCTTTGTTGATGAGGGAAGCTGGATTTAACACGATGGGGGAACGAGGCGCGGTCATTGTTCCTCGAGAAATTCCAAAGGACGTCGAGACATTGCTCACAAGGCTGCGTGTACATGGAAGCAGAGATACATATGTGAGGTACGTGTGTTTGTCTCTTTCTCGAAAGGTGTCGCTCACGGAAGACAGGTTCGGGCAACGCGCCATGCAAACGTGTTCGTATTGTTCCTCGGCCGCCGACTATACGATTCTCGTTCTGTCGGGCATCCTTCTCGACTACTTGCGAACTGCTACGTTACTCCTTTTATTAACCACCAATATCAATGGCCGACAGAGATGGAGAACGAACGTCCTTGGCGTGCTCACATGCGCATTCCTTGCTGAGGTCTACGCGTTCACCTCCGCCAGCGCCGTGCCACTCGAAAAAGACGTCAACACAGCGTTCATGGTGCGTTTTAGTTCATACTACGACACGTCCTTGACTCTTGACGATGAATCATGACCATTACAGTGGCACGACAATCTGTTCCTGGTTCGCAACATACTTTTCTTGGTGCTTCCCATCTTCGTTCAGTTGTTACCTGTCATCTACCTTCCTCCTCCACCCTCAGTAGCGCTTGCCCCAGCGCTCGGGCGTCTCGAGCGCACCCTTCCTCGTGCTCAACTCCTCAGGTACTTCCGCCAAGCTGTCCTAAGGCACCCGTACACCCGTGAACGGGCCGTCGAGTTCTGGGCCAACGATGCTGCCAATGGAACAGCTGCGCGAAGCAATCCAAACGTACAGACGACCGCGTCCAAGCTGGGGTTCGGATTCGCATCACCGGCTGGTTCCGGAGACAAGGATGGGGAAGAAAGCGTGTTGAGGGTCAATGCGAGGATGGCAGTTCAGTCCTTGAAACCATTGTTTATGCCACCGAATTGAGTGCGAGGCAAGAAAGAAGATTGCTGCGACGGTTCCTTGTCGGACTACAAGTGAATCTACATATTTATCCACCCGAGTCCCTGAAGTCCGAATTACTCTTCGCATTCATGCGGATTTCACGGCCCTCAACTCATCCTCACGAACACTGGCGCTATAATGTACCGACTTATTGTATGCCTCAACCAAGTTGTTGTTCTCTTCTCTTGAGATGAAGGCGGCATCCGTTGATGGTGCCGGCGGTGTGGAATTGGGATGGGTGGGTGGGTGGATCTACTTGGAGCACGCTCCTCCTTCGGCGGTTGTTACATTAGCTATAGAAAGAGACCACTTACCATAACTTTCTGTCGGGCTGAGCGGGTGATCATGCACTGTAGATTTGCACGTGCGAGCTCGTTTTGAAGGGGAGAGGCTGGGAGACAGATCGACCACGGTTAGCTCGAACCGAATATAAACCTGCGAGTCTTGTTTCCAAGCAGAAATGGCCCGGCTATGGAATCCCGCGAGCAGCGTTGGGGTAGCAAAGACTGTCGGACAAGGTGGTGGTGGAAACCACAGTCAGGATTGGGTAGCAACGGGAATCGAAGAAGACTGTGTGTCGGATGAAAAGTCAAGTCCTCTGAGTCTTTGCCTTGTACCTTTACTTCAACCATAATACCTTCTCTACTGCTCCCCGAGCCTTTATTGCCGTTTGTTGCCTCCATCATGGTGCAACGAGCTAGATGGCGAAAGGCCCTTATCATATTGCTCGAAATATAGGTGATACCATGGATGATGAGCCAAGTCACTGTCGTCTGGCCGACAAACTTTCCCACTTCGGTCAAGGTACCGCAGAATTCACCACACATCGCTCTGCGGTAATAATGTACTGGGAGACCATCACTCCTGGCTCGAGGACAGCGCAAACGCTTCCTGTAGGAATGTCTGTTGGGTAGTGCAAGTATCCTTGGTAGATGCACTTACTACTTGTGCGCCAATTTGGGTTTTCGCTTCCTCACATGCGACAAAAAGAACACCATCCGCATGATTATCAATAATGATCGCTTCATCGACCATGTCTTGGGACAAGTCCAGAGCTGCATGAGTCTGATAGAGAGGGTACGCGTTCGATCAGGGAAACTTTAGAGCACACTAGTGCAGAGAGCTAACAAAGAGCATATGAGTTTCATAGGTTTACGGTTGCTCCTTCATGTCAGGGGCAGTCTGACGGTGGAACCTGCACGCACGCATACAATTCAGTTACATTCCGAAAATGCTTGGTCTGTTCGGACGAGGAAGAAACATACTCATATGGTAAATACATATGGAGAAGAGAGATGGACACCGCACATGTAGCGGCAAACATAGGGAACTTCGGCGATGTCCAAGGAAACAGCAGAGTCAGAGCTCTCTTGTAGGTGCTGTCGTTGAAACTCTGTTCAAGTCGATAGCCCGAGCGGACTCCCGAGTCGCAGTTCAGCATCTGATTCGAATGCTCTCTTCATCTTACCACGTGTTGAAAGACTTGCAGATAGTACAGTGGACGAAAAGACAATTCAATAGTTTGGTTCAAGTTTTATTAAATTTACTTACCTAATCAGGATCATCTGGTGCCACGACGGCAGAACACAAGGTCGACGGCAGACGGTCCATCCCGAATGTGGCGATGATCAGGTTTATACTGGTGCAGGTGATTTCATTCATTTTGTTTCGGTACGACGACATATCTTTCATAGAACAGACAAGGGAAAACTCGGCTGTCGAAGTGGTATGTCCCATACGACGATGAGGAAAAGGTGAGGTGCTAGATGCCTCTCGTATCAGAGACGCGCCAGAATAACCTTGCTCTGTCTAGGTGAGGCTTCGGGGTGAAGTACACAGACTAGTCGCACCTCGTGATCAGAAGTATCAGTCCAACTTCGTCGAGGTCAGCCGTTATGAGGAATGACAACGAACTTGCCCTCATTCACATGGTCCACAGTTCAAGAACCACAAGATAGTATACCGTCGATATGCTGGTCTTTTCTTCTGTTTATGTGTCGATGCCAACGACAATGAACTTGCCTATCTCGAAGCTATCCATCTCTTCGTGGAGATTCTCGGTAAGCCTTGGAGCTTCCTGAAACCTACTACCTTTGATAGTTGACAAACCTTTTGTGCACTCTCTTTCAAGATTCTTTCTTTGATAACGTCTGCGAGTTGGATCTCGTTTTCAACTTCTATAAGGTTATGAACCTCCTTCGCTCGTACACGCCACCTTTTTCACCCACCGAACCTATCAGGTGTATGCCATTTTGGACGAAATATTCTTGGCTGGTGAGATCGAAGAGACTAGCAAGGATGTCGTTTTACAAAGGCTAGAGGAATTAGAAAAGTTGGAATGAGCTCCCTGTCGCACGCCAATGTATGACTCTCCCTTTCCATTCCATGATCTACCGACTCTCGAATTGCATCCCTTTGCTGACATTTTTTCCATTTGTATGAGATGATATGGCTATGCAGGTAATTTGAATGACATGTGGATTTATTACCCTCCCGACGTAACGATTCCTGCCATTTGACTCCGCTTCTACCAAGACACTTCTTATCATGCTTCATATACATAACTTCACTACCCAGTTAGAACAATACTTTGGAAGCTGCGCCGACGAACGATGCGTTGAATCACTTTGTTGAAATGTAAACTTTCGGTGGTCTTGGACGTGAGTACACTAACGAACGTTTGCGGTAAAACATTAAAATCACCTCTGCTCTAAGTAGGGCAAAGGGTTACTATCAGACGTGCGGTCATGACTTATTCGCTGCAGACCTCAGTGGGGTTACAGATGCGAGTGCAATAGCGATCTTCAATTGCCCGAAGCTTATCCATTAGGAATCTGGAAACCTTCGCTTTACGCGGACGACACTTTGCTCAATTGATTTGGAAATATCATTCGCACCCGGAATTCCTGTTCTCTTTAATATGGGGCACCGCACTGGACTGCTGGTGCACTGTGGCGTTTGACGCGTCGATCCCAGTGGGGAAGTTACTGCATGATCTGATCCGCTAGCGTCAGTGGAGTATTGCCGATTTCAAATGCGAAGGCCCTAACAAGGTGATTGGCGTTCAAAAAAACACATCGATTGCAGTTTACGGCACGGACCTTATGTTCAAGTACGTGGTATTGAATACAGTTGTGCGCAACTCATGTTGCTTGGATCCGACTGGTAGAGGAGGCCTCTCGCGCACGGCTGATCATGAGTACGCCAAAACATGGGTTGGGTAGAAAAACGATCCGACGCGCAAGGATCCGTCATCCGCTGACCTCTGGGAGCAATGGTGATCATAGATATCTTGGCTTGCGATGAAACGAATGTTTCGTCTCTCGCAACAGCGCTGGTCTAACCAAGTCTGCTCTCTGAATTTCCCACCAACATGTGCTCACATACCTAGCTGGCAGAAATAAGACGAAGAAGCGGGAGCCGAAGATCCAAATGTGCATAGCTCAATCCGTATCTGATCATGTTCTATGGGCAAGGCATGCCTACGGAAATGCTATCCCGCACATAAGCTGGGAGATCTCCAACAATAATGAGCTGGCGAGCCACGATCCTGACGCTCCGAAATACCTGAGACCAGAAAGGCAGATCACGGTGAATCTTCATCAAATCGCGTTTCTGCCTTGCGTCTCAATAGCACATTTGAAATGACATGTTACTGAAATGGTTTCGTGGCAGCGTACCTGGACTATCAAATTTCGTTGAATACAGCCGCCCTGCCTCCGCTGAACTGAAGGCGCCTATCAGCGGTCACGCTGGCCGATAGGCATCACGTGCAAACGGCAGGAACCTTGATGGCCATACCGTGAGCGAATATTGCGGTAGACTAGCCGCAATGGAGAGGTGATAAGACGACTCAGATCTGTGGAGCGGTAAATACGGTTTGTCGTATATTTGAATGGAAATGCTGTCCAACTCGTGAATTTAAAACGTCCACGGAGATGTTTTGAGGAAGTCGGTTTCACTGATCGGATACGCACTGCCAGTGGGGTGAGAACGAACATTCCGAGATCGAATCAATATGTACTATCACTGTCGCCAGTGAAGGGTTCCAGACTCCGACTTGGTGGGTTCGACTCATGTGGACCTACCTACAGCCCATTGCAGAACGATACTTAGATCGCTTCAAAAAATAACGACATACAGTGGACTTTGAATGCACATCTCCGACTGAAATATCCCAATTTGGTAGGTGTTATGGTTCATTGTTAGTACTTGGTCTCGTCGAAAAAAAAGTATAGGAATCGAGTATGTATATAATGTTCAGTCAGCCGTGAGCTGCACCCCACCGGTGCCCCCTGTGCCGGCTATTGTTGCTCTTGCCTTGGGCAAAGAAATCACGTCGATGGCGCTCGGCAGCCTTCACGAGACCAGCTCCAAGGCTGCGGTACAGTCATTCTATTCAAGTGAGACTCATTGACAAATACGAGTTAGTGGGCTTCGTAATTTTCACCTATCCGTACCTTATAAATGGTGCGGCATGCCCCATTTCGCTCGAGGGCTGGGCGGGTAAGCTGTGGAGTAATAAAGATTCAATGTGTCGTGAGGCACAAGTTGAAGTGTACATGACACGTACGTGTTTTCGGCTGAAGCCTGCGCATTTTAATGTGCAGCATACGGTAGCATGCAATATCTTGGTGCCACACATTTCACGGAGGGCAATGCATCTCCGCAAGTGAGATGTCAGGTCACGTTTCCACCAGGGCTTCTAGTTGAAACTGAGGTGGTTTTGAGAGAAAGTAATCAAGAAATAATCCACTTACCATGATTCATCGAGGGAATGTAAAACACGCCTTCTTCCGCATTCGATTGCATGAACGTCAACTTCGCCAGTGCGCCTGTACAAGGCGTTGATCCGGGCGCTGAGTGGGTTCTGCAACCCCAGTGAGCGAGCGGATTTGAGATCGTGTAAGTGGAACCAACGCATCTGCTGGACATCGTTGGAAATTGGGCGACGATTGCAGGGGGGATGGGCGATGGGCTTAAGACGACGCCGCGGCGGTTGACGACAAATTGCGTGCCGAGAGCTTCCCAGATTCAAACTCCGATTGTCGCTATTTTTGAAGTGATCGTTCTGCAACGGGCTGTAGGCAATTCGACGTATCGCTGGTGAGTCGGTCAACCGATCAAAAAAATAAAAGAGTTTTAGCTGCCAACTTATGCTGTGCAGGAAGTACTGCCTCCATCGCAGACGGCGGGCAAACTAGTATTGCTGCTACTATTGCATCACCTCTGGGTTGTTCCACGCTTTGAATTACACCCCTTAATCACAGGCTGACGTATTCGCTTTGCCATGCCCACCACAAGGATGCGACCTACATCAACTGCTCAGAACCGTGACTGTGAAGCAGAAGGAAGACCAAGGTTACGAAAGAAAGAAACGAGCCGTGGGACCTGTTGATGCTAGTAACAACGCGAAAATGGACTCAGTTGTCGAAACATTCGACCGACCCACCCGCACAGCAGGTGGAACAGCAGTTCAAGAGCTATGTCCGCACTGAGCGATTCAAACACGAGCGTTAAAAGGGCGCAAAAGGTGTCTTACAGAGAGACATTCTTTACGGATCTGGTGTTGTTGCCTCCAGACTCCAGTGAAGTCATCAAGGGGTTCTCGCTTACGCAGTGCCGAACAAGACAGCAACCATTAATCGCCCCTCAGTCCAGATAACGGAGATCGCCTCCCCCTGGCCACGGCATCGTCCAGCGCGGAGCATATTCGCAAGCATAAAAGTAAGGAGCCGAGTGAACACTCACTTCTTTGTTACCCCAACACCAATTAGCCATTTATCTCGCTGTCCTCGCTAGCGAGCACCAGGCACCATTTAATTGGTTGTAATGCATCCTCTTTTGATATTGCTCTTTTCATTCTTTCCCGTCACCCACGCTGCGTCCATCGTCTCGCGTTCGCAAACCTATCCTCTCCACAACTCTGTCGGACCCGTCACTAACCTAACAATCTCCAATGGGATGATTGCTCCAGATGGTTTCTTGCGCTCGTAGGCTGTCCTTTGATTATTCGGTCCTTCGTATTAACACCACTCCAGGACTTCACTTGCTGGAGGCACCTTCCCTGGACCGTTAATTAAGGCTTATCAAGTGCGATCATTGGCGACGATTGGTGTTCACTTGACTGAAATTCAATTAAAGGGAGAGCCTTTTGCAATCAACGTAGTCAATGAACTGAAAGATCCAGAGATGTGGCTGAGCACTAGTGTGGTATGTACCGAGCAACTCGATCAGAAAGCGGCGTTCACACCTCCTTCAGCATTGGCACGGAATTTTTCAGAATGGTACAAACTATGCAGATGGTACATCGTTTGTCACGCAATGTCCTATCACACAGAACAGCTCCTTCCTTTATCGATTTGAGGCGAAGCGCCAAGCGGGGACATATTGGTATCACTCACACTATTCCTCTCAAACTTGTGATGGGTTGAGAGGACCTCTCGTAATATATGATCCTCAGGATCCTTATCGCCACTTGTATGATGTGGACGATGGTGAGTGGATAGCTTGAAATCGTAAATCTTCTAATGATATCGTTTTCCAGAGACAACTGTGATCACCCTCGCAGACTGGTGAGCTTTTAGTCGTGTTTCCAAGATGGTTCTGATCGTTTCACGTGTTAAGGTATCATATTGTTTCTCCAGTGCTGAACCACATCCTCGGTGTCAATCCTGACTCGACTCTCATTAACGGACTTGGGCGCTACTCAGGGGGACCCGAGTCAGAGCTCGCTGTTATTAATGTCGAGTATGGCAAGCGCTACCGGTTCCGTTTGGTCGGGATGTCCTGCCATCCAAATTTCATGTTCTCCATCGATGGACACAACTTGACCGTTATCGAGGCTGATGGAATTTTGACGGAGCCGCTTCTCGTGGATTCGCTCCAGGTGTTTGCTGGGCAACGCTACTCTGTTGTCATGAACGCTACGCAACCGGTTGGTAACTACTGGATACGGGCCCTGCCAAATGTGCCATTTGGTTCAGACTTTACCGGAGGACTCAATTCTGCCATTTTACGTTACAGTGGTGCGCCAAGCCAAGACCCAACGACCAGTAACCAGACGACGGGTGTAATACCTCTTCTGGAGCAGAATCTGCACACTCTCATTAACCCAGGAGCACCCGGCATCCCTGAGTATGGGAAAGCGGACATCAATATTGAGATCACTGCCGCTAATATCCTTGGTGTATTCTATATGAATGGGGTTCGGTACCGGCCCCCAACTGTACCTGTGCTGTTGCAGATATTAAGCGGTGCGCAACAAGCGACCGACCTCATGCCAAATGGGAGCGTGTATGTCTTGGAGCCCAACAAGGTTGTTGAGTTGACGATGAAGATGAGTGGCGGCGCCGGCCCTGTGAGTTCTCGTTCTTGCTCTTTATCATCTTTATGCAACTACTTACACGCGTTCAGCATCCCATCCACCTACATGGGGTTCGTCCGTCGCCAAGAAGCTATTCACACGTCTGACCTGATATACAGAATGCTTTCGATGTTGTCCAAAGCGCAGGTGTCAATTCGACCTTCAACTACAAAAACCCCATCCGTCGAGACGTGGCCTCTGCTGGCTCTAATGGGGAACAGATGGTTATTCGATGGGTGACGGACAACGCCGGCGCATGGTTCCTGCACTGGTACAGTGATTTATTATCTACGATGTGTAACCCTTCTTGACGTCCCACAACTAGTCACATTGACTGGCATCTAGATGCGTGAGTATTTTTGTCCTGTCGTGTTATGAAAACTTGCTCACGAGCTCTCCCCAGGGGCTTCGCTGTCGTGATGGTCCAGAATCCTGCCGGAGTGCGTAATCATCTTGGCATCATTCCTGGTAAGCGCCTTTGTCAACTCCTTGGATCTATTTTATACACAACCAACTAGAATCATGGGAGGAGCTGTGCCCGATGTACAATTCGTTGCCCCCATCACAGCTAGGAGCTGTGAACGCCCTGGAAGAGGCTGCCAATATCACTACGAGGCTACTCCCAGACTAATATGTTGACACGAGCGTTCACTTGGTGGAACGAATATCCCAAGGACGGTAGTTTGAGTGTTCACCAGTTAATTTATTCTGGGTGTCTGAATTGGTCTGAAGGAAGTATTATTGGTCCTGATCGGATGATTCGGAATGTTTGTCCGATCGTCCGAATCGGTCAGGCTCAGATCAGCAAAATGTTCCGAATCTTTTCGCAGACCTCCAAAGGCATAACAAGGTCATGCGAAGCAGTGCTGAGCGCTGACTGCCAGTAGTATGCACCCCATGTGTAACAGAAAGGTTTGTACTGACCTGGGTTTAAGTATCACACCCTCGATCCAACTTGGCCAGCTAAGTACTCACA
>JBBPNN010000186.1:0-39987 GCA_038090935.1 Hortiboletus campestris
GCNGTGTACAAAGTAAGAGTATATATGCTATTATACAGTCGCACAAAGTCATATGACTCGTAACTGGCATTAACAGTTGTGCCGAGTACGAATTCTCCAATTTATTACTAGTTGCTGTATTGGCTGCAGGTAATTTTTGGGAAGGTGATCGGTGTCCTATGGGCATTGTTCCCAAATCTAGTAGCGTGACTGAGCACGGTTGTCCGGCTTTCCATAGTTTCGGCTGGCAGAGTGCGGATCTAAATGGGACACAACTTGCTGTCGGTTGTCTCGAATAATCAAATTGACTGACATGTGGTAGGATGTGGTAGGGCTGTACTCCAGTATTCTTCCGCACCTTCCCTGATGCATCCTATGTTGAGCGTGTCCTACAGGCTATAACCCCTAAGCTCGCAATCCGCACTCCGAGTCTGTCAGAAATGCATATCAAGTTTTCAACGATACCATCACTGAGCTTGAAATACCTCTGGGTTGCAAATCGCAATACTGGGACCATCTCTGCGGCTAACTTTCTCCCGGACAGAAAGCACCAACTTGTCAGTAGTTCAGATGGAGGAATGATTCGGGTATGGGTAATGAACGTTTGAACCACGGAAGCGGGGGCTGAGCGATGGCCATATATCAAACGGACCGCTTCTTGCCAGTGTCTTGGAGCGTAGCGAGTTGGCCGAAGGTTGTTGTCCCTTCGCGTAAACACTCCGCTCGATGTCGTTTTCGGCTGATTCGAAACAATTGGCCACCGTGTCCGACGTTCGGGCTGTTTTCATTCAGAGTACCTCAGTGAAAGAGGACACCGTTGATCCCTTCGAAGGTCACAGGTGCAGCATCTTCCATGTCATTTTCTCACCTGCGGAGAAGATGGTGATATTCCGATCTGGAATGTTGTCTTGGTAACTCGCCACTCAAAAATCTCGCGGGAACATTGGTTGATCCTTCTTATCTGTGACTCGAAGAGCTGTGACTCGGCGAACGAGATGCACTTTCAACGGATATCACCATCGTACTACTAGAGCCAAATTCAATCTTAGACTTGGAGTGATAGAAAATTTTACTCAAAGATAAGATCAAACGCCGATAGTTGTTTGTAGCTCTTGACGCCGAGCGTCGAGTCATGAGTAAAAAATTTCTCATGTACACTTGCGAAATTAATTCTTCCCTTCAAGCTCGACACCAGCTAGCGCGATGGCAGCTAATGTGGTGCTCTCCAGAGTGCTGGCGAGGCTGCAAAACCTCCCATCGATGTCCTTGCCAACTGATTACCCGAGACCAATTGGAACCAACAAACTCATCGAAGCTGCTCACGCCGCCGATCTTCCGGAACAAGCTTCCCTCGCCTTGCTGAAGCTCGCTCTCCAAACGCACGACGGCGACGCAGAAGACGACGATGCGCAACATACAGCCAGCAGTCCTTCCGCGTTCCACCTCCTTCTCGCTGCTTTCACCGTATTGTTACATCGTTATACCGGTGACACCGACATCGTCATAGGTTCTTCATCTGCCGCGGTCAGTGCACCTCTGATCTTGCGCTTGGCTGTCGATCCATCCGATTCTTTCTGGTCCATCGTCCGGCGTGTCCGACTTGTCGAAAAGGAGGCGGAGGCTGATGTTCTTCCCTACGAAACCATCGTCCAAGCCTTACGCAAGGACAAGGAGGATACGATGGAAAACACTCGTCCGCTCTTTCGTGTTCGTTTCTTTGACGAGACTGACCAGCCTCACGGGAACTTCATTCGCTCGACTAGTCTAACATCCGATCTCACCATCTTCGTTACGCGACCACCTGCGACGACTCGTTCTTCCCTTGCTCCCCAAATTGCACTCCGCATCCTGTACAACTCTCTACTCTTTAGCCCCGTTCGCATTTCTTTTATCCTTGACCAGCTCTCAGTGTTATTGCGAAATCTCTCTGCAAACTCCGCTGCCCTTGTAGGATCAGTGCCCCTATTGACCAGCAGTCAAAAGATCCATCTGCCCAACCCAACCGCAGATCTCCATTGGTGTGATTGGAAAGGGGCGATAACAGACGTTTTCTCGCGCAATGCAATCCGCTGCCCAGACCGGTCGTGCGTGATCCAGAGCCTCTCCTCCACAACTCCCGATGGGAGACAAGACACACGCACCTACACGTATGGTGATATCAGGGGAGCATCAAACATCCTAGCACATCACCTTCTTCAAGGAGGCATTAAACGAGAAGAAGTCGTAATGATCTACGCTTATCGGAGCGTGGAGCTCGTGGTTGCCGTCATGGCAGTCCTCAAAGCTGGCGCAACGTTCTCTGTCATTGGTGTGTTGTATTTTGGTGTACCCGACGCTGAACGAGTAATTCACAAGCTGCCTATCAGATCCTGCGTACCCCCCGTCACGGCAGCAGATATACCTGCAAGTCGCTCAGCCCCGCGGGCTCGTCGTTCTAGCTGGGGCAGGGAAAATCGGGCCCAGCGTTCGAGAGCACCTCTCAAATAACCTCAAGATTCGCGTGGAAGTTTCCGCACTCGAGTTCTCGCCAACTGGCGAAATTCTTGGCGGTGTTGCCAATGGAATTGACGTGCTCAAATCACGTTACCATCTTTCGAAAACTGATCCGAACGTCATTCTCGGACCTGATAGTATCGGTACCTTGTCCTTCACAAGTGGCAGCACCGGCATTCCTAAAGGCGTCAAGGGACGTCACTACAGTTTGACGCATTTCTTCCCTTGGATGGGCGAAAGATTTACGCTAGGGGAATTCTCGAGGTTCACTATGCTCAGTGGTATTGCTCATGACCCTATTCAGCGAGACAGTGAGTATCGAATGTTCCGCAATAGCTTTGTCTCCTCATGTATTGTTTAGTCTTCACACCCCTGTTCTTCGGTGCCGAGCTCTACGTTCCTACCGCGGAAGACATCGGGACACCCGGCCAGCTCGCTGAGTGGATGGATGCTAACAAGGTCACCGTTACTCACCTCACCCCTGCAATGGGTCAACTTCTTTCCGCCCAGGCCACTCGACAAATCCCCTCTCTCTGCAGCGCCTTCTTCGTAGGCGACGTCCTCACTAAACGCGATTGTCTTCGGCTCCAGTCCCTTGCTGCAAATGTCCACATCATTAACATGTACGGCACTACCGAAACACAGCGCGCAGTATCCTATTTCTCCATTCCCCCCGTGTCTGCAGATCCTACTTTCCTTACTACCCAAAAAGACATCATGCCTGCTGGTGAAGGCATGGTCGACGTTCAACTCCTTGTTGTCAATCGGTCCGACAAGACCATTCCGTGCGGAGTCGGCGAAGTCGGGGAGATCTATGTGCGCTCAGGCGGTTTGGCAGAGGGGTATCTCGACCCCGAGGCGTCCACCGAAAAATTTGTTTCGAATTGGTTTGCCTCGTCATCATCATGGAAAGACACGGTATTGCACCCACTGCAGGGTCTCGCTGGGCCTGAGTCGCGACACTGGAAGGGTATTCGCGATCGGATGTATAGGTCTGGCGATCTCGGGCGTTATCTTCCCGATGGTCGTGTTGAGTGCACAGGGCGCGCAGACGATCAAGTCAAGATACGTGGTTTCCGAATCGAGCTCGGCGAGATCGATACCTTGATGAGCCAACACCCACTCGTTCGAGAGAACGTGACGCTCGTGCGGAGAGACAAGGACGAAGAAAAGATACTCGTCAGCTACTTCGTACCACTACAGGGCGCGCAGTTGAATGGCTTCACGACCGAGCTCAGCGACTGCGAAGAACCTGACGGCGCCAAGAGCATACCAAAGTATAGTCGACTCATCAAAGACATCAGAGAGCATCTCAAGAAAAAGTTGCCCAGTTATAGCATCCCTACGTGTGCGTCGGTATTCGGTAGCGCTGATTTTCTGGCTAACCTTAGTACTCGACCAGTATTCGTTCCCCTCCACCGCATGCCCCTCAATCCCAATGGCAAAATAGACAAACCCGCACTTCCTTTCCCAGATACAGCTCACGCCCACGTCACTCACGCCGAAAACACAGCTGCCTCCAAGGGCAACAAAAGAAGGGCCATCAGTCCAACGCAGGAAAAACTGTGTTCGATATGGGCGGAGGTGTTGCCTAACCCACCAGAGACAATACCATTAGACGAGAGCTTCTTTGATCTTGGAGGACATTCGATATTGGCCACTCGCCTCATCTTCGAGATACGCAAATTGTTCGTCGTCGAGGCACCATTGGGCCTCATCTTCGCCCAACCGACCATCAGCGGCTTGGCAGCTGCTGTCGATACTTTGCGTGACCCAGACTTTGGCATTGCCTTTCAAGACTCAAATTCTACACCGCCTTCCCCGGGGCACACGGTGGATGGCACGGAGAGAAAACTCATGCCTGTCATTGTCGAATATGGTCAAGATCTCGAGCACCTGGTTCCTCGCCTACACGGTTCCTATCCACCTCTGCCATCCGACTTTGACACGCGTGCCTTGACAGTGTTCCTCACAGGGGCTACTGGGTATCTCGGTGCATTCGTCCTTCGTGATCTCCTCCAGCGTCAACAGAGAGTACAGAAAGTCTTCTGTCTCGTTCGTTCTCCTTCAGTTGAGAAAGGGCTTGAACGGTTGAAGGAAGGGTCAACCAACCGCGGTGTCTGGGACGAGGAATGGGTAGCCTCCGGAAGGCTTGAGGTAGTCATCGGGGACCTCGGGCAAGATCGTTTCGGCATGAACGCAAGTACTTGGGCTCGAATTGCAGGTGAAGCAGATGTAGTATTGCACAACGGCGCCTTGGTTTGTCTCCCATGGGTTCTTGTTGAATTCTGAATCTCAAGGAAAATAGGTGCACTGGGTTTATCCGTACGAGAAACTGCGATCCCCAAACGTGGTTGGGACCCTGACAGCCGTTGAACTTGCATCGACGACCAGGCAGAAGCTCTTTGTTTTTGTTTCTTCAACGTCGGTTATCGATACCGAGCACTATGTCCAGCTCTCTGATTCATTATCGCGCACCAAGCGCAGAGGTATACCCGAAGACGATGACCTCGATGGCGCGAGGACTGGTCTCAAGACCGGTTATGGACAAAGTAAATGGGTCTCTGAAAAGCTACTGTTCGAGGCGGGGAAGCGAGGACTCAAAGTGCATATTGTGCGGCCAGGGTATGTTGTCGGAGATTCGAAGACAGCAGGTACGCGCATTTGGCCCTTCGGGGAGATTAATTGTTCCAGCTGATGGGCGCGCTTGGCAGTAACCAATACGGACGATTTCATATGGCGGATGGTCAAAGGGTGTGTACAGCTGGGGCTCGTCCCTGACATCAACAACACCGTGAATATGGTACCCGTCGACCATGTTGCACGATGTACGGCCCTCGCTGCAGTTGCTCCACTACCAAATGCCGCGCAAATGGTGCTACATGTTGTGGCCAACCCACTTCCGACGTTTAACGACTTGCTCTCGTCGCTCGCAGATTACGGTTTCTCGACGCGGCAATGCGAATACCTGGCCTGGAGACGCGAACTGGAAAAGCACGTTATGGAGGTTCAAGACAATGCTTTGTTCCCATTACTCCACTTTGTCCTTGACGACCTTCCAACGAGCACAAAGGCCCCTGAACTAGACGATACCAACACAGCTGCATTACTGGCACAGAGCCACAATCCCACTACGACATCCACGGTATCTGATGAATTGATGGGCTTATATCTAGCTTGGCTTGTCGGCGCTGCATTCCTGCCATGGCCGAGCCCGTCTGGTTCGCTCAAATGCCTCCCTGTGCTCGGGAATGGTACAGCAATCAAAGCTTCGGGCCGGAGTGGTGTTTAGGAGCTAGTAGAAGATCGATCGCTACGTTTTGTAATTTTAGAAAATGACTGGCTTTATCAAATTGTCCAACATGAACGTAAGGGACGGTCGAGCGCGACGTCGGATATCATGCCGTCTGAGTTTAAAATTTGTTGTCACGGGAGTGCCACATAATTTCAAACTCAGACAAGACTTCCCGAAGCGGCGACACTGCTCTGGGGAAGTGTCAGTGTGACCGGATCTGGGTGGGTTAATCGGGGCTACTCTGCCATCAATCAGACCGTGTTGATTCTTGGACAAGTTTCATGTAAGTAACGATAAAATGGCAGTGCCTTAAGTTTGTCCCCTTGCCGCCATTGGACGCACATCAACGAGCTTGCCTATTACTCGCAAAACGGCAGCACACGGTTGGCACCGGTAGGTAGGCGAGCATCACAATCTTATAAATTAGCTCACTTTGTTTAGCCTCCCGAGCCCCAACTTTCTTCGTAGCATCCAAATGGGTGTTGGGACAGAGACTGAGAGGTACCTCCGAATTGCCTCCCTCTCGATTGCTGCTTATGAGTGAGTCTCGACCCTCACTTCTTTGCAGTTCCTTTTTGTTGATCTACGCACAGCTACCTGGTCACACTCCCCGCTGAAGCGCGGTTCTATCGAAGTCAATCTAATATCCTCCGCCCGAGGTATTTGATCTCGTTGGCTGTCCCTCGCTGTTGGTTGATTGTCTGCTTGGTTTAGTCTGGGATGCGTTCTTTTCATTCTCATTCGGTGGGTATCGCTTTCTCTAGCCTTGCCCGTTTCCTGTCTGATTGGGCAACAGCTATGTTAGTATCATCGTTATGGTTGTTAGCAATTATGGTGTCCTCGCCACATCGTTTACTGTCGAAGTATGTAACCGTTACTATCTGGTTGCACCTGTCTTTAAAGGTTCGTCTCGTCTCGAATTCGTCTCAATCTTTCCACTCATGGGGTTTCAGTCTTGCAAACCATGGTTTCACAAGTCATCCTTGGTGTCAGGTAAGCGGGTTACATTCTGTTCCGGCGTGCTCGACATATTTTCAAAAGAACATTCAACATCGCCCGGAGGCAGAGAGGTGTTGGAATCGCCCTCGCCATAGCGTTCATCGTTACGACAGGCGTTCGTCGTTTCCCTGAGTCTGCCTCCTTTTCTGCTAAACAACTGAACAGTTTGAATGGTTTACCAATATGTATAATCGTACCCGTGAGTGTTTTTTGCAGGCAATTTAACACTAAATGGGATTACTGAACTATTGTTAGCGGTTTTGGCGAATGTGAGTTGGCACGGTTGCTATACCAACTGAGCCACAATTGATCATGTGCGGCTGTAATTATAGGGGAGGTGGGTACATATCATGTGGCAACTGAACAGCTATTGAACGCCCGCCGGTCAGCTGTACTCCTGGAAATGACGGCCCTATCCCGACAGCATGGATATACTATGTCGTTGCAATGGTCTGGGACACAGGAACTTTATCCGTTTCTACATTTTACCTGGTGCGATATAATTCTATTAATGGGAGGTCAGTTTTGGTTCACTCGTCTTTGTCAACATACGCTCAATCACCCTCCGTTTCGATCGCAGATTGTCCCGGTTGATCAGAACGTAAGGGTTCTTAACCTGACACGCGACACAGGATTAATGTCCCAAAAAGGATGATCTATGATGGGCTCGGGTATTTCCTAGTTTTGACGGGTAGGACCGTCCTCCTCATGATCCTTCCTGCGCTGAGCACTTCAAAGGCGTTAATGTTTTCAATCTCATCCTGTACCGCGCGAGTGATAAAGCTGTGCAGGTGAGGGTCATACATCCGCTCAAACTCCATAACAAACACTTACCGTAAACCCCGGGTATTAGTCTGCAGGGTAAGTCCAATATGGCCTCATTGTCGCCGTCGCTGACAACGCCTGCATTGTCACGTTAGCGCGTCCATAGGTTATGCCGTCACCTGGATAATGAGTCAACGGATCTTGATTCATCTAAGAGGTGTGTCGTCTTCTTCCATTCTAAAAATTGTACTGAATCAAGGCTCACATAATTTCCGTTCTCCAGAACTCTCTGAGCCCGCGGACACAGCACGATTCGAGAACATTATCCTCACTCGCCCGCTTCAACCCGGGCGTTCCGTTATCAATGCATTACGTTCACAATGTGACCTCCAGAAGACTCCAATTGACATAGAGTACTCGCCGGGTTCGCCTCGCGAGTTGGAGCTGGATGTTCAGGTGGTTGTGGAACAATCTGTGACCGTCGATTATGATCAATCGTCGAGAAGACGGTTGACTGGGGTGTGAATAAAAGGATGTGTGGACATACTGTCTCAAACAGCAATATAACATATACCTCAAAACACGCACTGGCCAAATTATTCGAGGAGTTGGGGCCTCTGAGCTATGGATAAAGGTAATTTTAAATTAGTGGATCTTAGTAGTCACTATGCGCTGCGTTCGCGCCTTCCTCTTTCAATTTGGCTGTGTTGACATTTACTAGCCAGCCTTTCACTAGAACTTCACGCCAGCTCGTAGTACGACTTTGACGATCAACGACGACCCCGTACATATCCATGTCGCTAGCCCCGTTGGTGATGCAGAACAATGTCCCCACCCAGCGGACGGTGCACAAGTCACCTTCGATAGGGGAGCTGTCGATTATCCAGAGAAGCTCGACGACAGTTGAAGTCTGCGGGCACGACACCACCTTCCCTAGTTTCCTCGGTACTTCTGAGTTTTTTTATGACCCTCGCGCAGGCGCGTGTTCTATCATTTGACCTGCGGAGATTACCTGACAGCAGGACAGTGTAAGTGATTGATTCGGCGTCCATATGCCCACCATGGAACAATAATCATGATTGGCACGGCTCATAGATACGAGAATCCACTGATCACTGCCACTTCCCGCGCGCTCATCTCCGACATCCACGCTCTCACCCGCCGCTGCTGTGCCGTCGATGTGCCTCGGCCATTGTCATTTCTCCATGCCCTTTTAAGGGTCCGCCCACCAAATAAACTCCGAGATGATCCTTGGTTCAAGGCAATCCGGGTTTGGGCGGAAGTAGACGACATCAGTGAAACGGAGAGTTTTGGTGCGTGATTTTAATCTCCAAGGTAACCACGATTGCTTCACACATTGCTGTAGATGGTCACAAGAAGAGCTTCGTCGAGTACAAGCTCAACATCCTCTTCTTTCCCGACCTTCATACCACATACAGAATACCCAAGACCTTAATGTTACGACGCCCGCCGTCTTCTCCTGCTGATTCTCAGCTGTCGCTCTCTGTTCCAGCTTCTCCGTCTCTCCCTATACCTGGAACACTTTTTTCCGCGCCGTCGCCGCTTCATTTCCAACTCCCCGTCATGACACGACTCTGTTTTAATGAACAAGGCCAGATAACGTATCACCGAGACATTTGGGACTTTCGTGACGTGGTACGGCTCATTCCTGGAGTGCGAGTAGTACTCTGGATAATGGCGCGAGCTGGCGCGTGGGGACTGAGCTGGATCAGTCAAAAAGTATGCTCATGTATGGACTCTGATGCGCAGCAGACCGAAAGCATGAGCGGAGACAACGCCTTACTCACGTCGACTGCGGACTCGAGCACCTAGATTTGTCATCGTTTCTTTGCGGTGACTTTTTGGGCGCTGAATATGTGTTTTTTCTCTCACGGGTTTTTGATGTTGATGGTTCACTGGGTGCGGCGGGGTTTGTTCAATTGCAAGGTTGGGTTTCATGATGAGGCTTATTTATGCCTTTTATGTACGTGATGAGTTCAATATATTTGGAGCTTCTTGTCAGTTTTGATCATTGGGTGCATTGATATGAAAACGGAGCGCACTGCGCCAAGTTCAAGGACAACGGTGGGCTGCCCGGAGGTACTAGCCAGTATGTGTGTTTCGAAAGATCTGAAACATCGAGTGTCACATGGTACTCCACATTGGAGATATGACAAGACGCGCCCCGCACTTCTGGCAATCTGCCAGGCTGCGACGCTTTCCGGCGCGATTTTCCTAGCCGAAGGTCGGCCATGCTACCCTTTGGAATCTACCCTTTGGAGTCTTCCTGGATTCGAATTCTCCATCGCACATGTTCCGTGCCGTGCGGTTGCCCACATTCATCCCTTCAATCACGCTAGTTTGGTCAAATTAGGAGCAGGAGAAGTGGCACAAAAGATCGTGTTGGAAAAAATGGTCTTCATCAAGTTCTGCCAGCTGCTCATCAGATAGTAGAGCTCCAGCAAATCAGAAGCAGCCCGCTTTTACGGCTGTCCCCATTCTCTCCTAGTTATACTATTCTGCGCACCTGTCCCCTCCCGTAACGTTTCAGTGGTGGTCTTCTCCACCCCCGACGGATCACCGGACTCTCAAGGGTGCCAAGGCGACTCCTATTTCCGACCTTCTGACACTTCAAACACTCGACAGGATTACTGCGCAGACGACTTAATCTAATACATCGAACCGTGTAGCGCAGCTTCCCGAGATGTTGCGTATTAATCTTCCATTGTCGATGGTCACGCTAGGTGGCAATTCTCCCGACATGCGACAACGCTTGTAGCTCATCTTCCCCAATTTATCATGTCACGGAAGAAACACTAGATGTCGATAAGGCTCATCGTTCCGGGATGTTTATTAAATCTGCGGTACTGTCATCATTTCATGAATTTGTTGCATGTCGTTCGACTCCATCTTCAACCCTCCACTGACTTGGACTCAAAACCTAAAGGACTGACTGGACGAATGCCTGATGGTCAGGGCTTTGAAATTCTGACCAAAGGTGCCGCCTGGATCTTCAAGTTCTGTCACGAACAACCTGGCAGCCAAATCCCAGGTCACAGCTTGACATTAATCGAGCATGGCACAGTACGAAGTCGACCACGAGAAACCGGTTTGGGGGCTATGACTAACATTTGCTTTGCTTGCTCGTCCTGCTCCAGCGGTGGCAAGCAACTGAACCAAAGGAGACAACTACCCTTCCAAGGCGCCGACAATGAGTTGCTGCTCATCCTCGCAATGGGGAATGGACTGGGGAATGGACTTGAGCACGCGCTCGTTCTGCTTGCTGGTTTAATTTTGCTTCTGGTTACCTTTTTGAGCACATTGACGCATAGCGTGCAGACCCAGATATCGATATCCCATCCGTCATCAGTCAGCTCAGTGGTCGACCATATGATTTCTTGTACTTTGAAGTCTCCAATTCAAGCTACTGTGGATGACTTGAGGTAACCACTGACGCTGATGTCGTTAGCGTGCGGCAGACCCGACTGCTTTCGCCAGTTGACCATTACCATGAGCGGGTGCACATATGACACAAGTAGCTAACATCAACATGGCAAGATGGCCGAGCGGTCCAAGGCGTGTGACTCAAGCTTACTTAAGCTTGCCTGCTTAGGCGGGTTTCTCATCTCCGTATGGAGGCGGGAGTTCGAATCTCCCTCTTGTCATCCTTTTTCCACTTTGTGCAATGATTGAATAACTTGGAAGGGTTCATTTTCCATAAGATTTCACACTTTTAGGCTGCGTTTCGTGTTTCTTGACGTATGGCCAGAGACTAATCTTTAATGGGAATGCAAGTGCTTAGGTTAAATCCGGTTAGTCATTTTGTCCTCACCAAACGTAATAGCAGGTTGTCGGTTTCACTTTAAACTAGGTACTGTCCAATCATTTAATGATATCTGCAGTGAGAGGACCTCTATCATTATGCACTCCAAGTCAGAACACTCTTCAATGAAAAACAAAATAGCGCTCACCTCTCCTTCAGACTAGATTTGAACTGAATCGGATTGCTCGCGCCAACCATAACGTGGTCTCCGGCCTCTGGGTCGAGCTTGCCGTGGTGCTGCAACCACCTAAACGCGGCCTCTGGAAGGGAATCGTTATTTTTGTCCTACCGTCGACGGTAACCAGCGTGAGCACCACCGGGCCGTATTACATTGGACACCAGCACACAGTGAAAAACCAGTCGTTCAACTCCCGGAGCACAGGCAACATTGGGGTATAATTCTTCTGCAGCGTTTCGGCGATGACAGAGACGTTGGAGCCACATCGCCCACCAGGCTGTTTTGTGTCCGGCTCGGTCAAGATGCATCCGGCACGCGCGCCGCTCCTGTTGAACACGGACGAGCCCCAGACACGATCGGGCAAGACGAGGAAGAGAAGATGACCAGGCATGCAAGCGGGCTGTAGGCGTAAAATCGGATTCCAAAATGTGTCAGACACTAGCAAGAGTTCTGAAAAGCCAGCATGATCGACTATCTTTGATGACCCAAGTCATGCTCAAAAGTACGTACTCTAATTGGACGTTGCGCTCGATGGCGTTGCACAGACCTTGATAGACTGTCGGTTTCGTCCAACCGTGCCTATCGGCGGTGCACACCGCTTCGGCGACATGGAACATGGAGGCTCAGCCGAAAGCGGATGTCGATTCGAAGACGAGACGGACTTGCAAAAACTCGGCCCGAACTCTTCGCTGGTAAAAGCTTCAACGAAAACCGTCATACAACGGATCCGATTGTAGAGCTTACGAGATGCCCTCTTTGTACAGATCGTTGGCAGCAAGAAGCGTCTCCTCGACAAGTGTGCTTCTCTCTCGTCCATGCAGGTAGAACGTTTGAATTTTGACACTTCCGAGGGACTTGACCAACGCCTCTTGGACTTTTGCACCTTGCGCCTGCCTGGTTCGTGGGGAAGAGGTAAGTGCGACACCTGGTCACCCGGGGGAATTTTCTCAAAGACCAACTTTGTGCCCACAGCACATCCCTTCAATGTCAAACTGGCTGATAAGCTGCAAGCAAAGGACGTGAGAGTATCTCTATGTACCAGTTCCTCGTGCGTGTTCGAACGCAGTGCACTGTGCAATGCATTCTTACCTCTTCACTGGTCCCATTACCATATATGCGTCAAGTGTCAAACTTGTCGTGCCCGTAGCTGACGAATAGATCGACGAGTTTCTGTACATCACATCTTTAATTGTGTTGACCTTTGCACCGGGGGGCTGTGCCCTGAGCAGGACATGCCATCAGTCGCGACAATCATGCATGAGAGCCCAGAGACGGACCATAGTGAGTTTGATGCGGGTAGGCATGGTGGAGGGGCTTTCTAATGGGAAACGGTGATCTGGAAACAACGAACAACTTTTCTTCGGATCGTGTTACATGGGCGGCAGCCGGCACTAGGCATAGTGTATCCGCCAGTTATGTGAAAACGCTCAGCATATAGCATGGTTTATTATTTTACATCGTCCCCGAAAATCCCACGGGAGGAAGCAGGCACCTCAGTTCTCCAATTAAAAACGGTGGCATTCAAAGAAAACACTAATTCAATGCAGTCACCGCATTTATATCTAACCGCTCACCGACTCCATTCACGACCTGACTTGTGACCCTTGACTTCTTCAACCCGAAGCCAAACCCCACCCCACCTGACGTGGATCGTTCCTCTCCTTTCTGATCAGACTTGAAATATTCCTCGGCAGTTTTACATATCCCTTGGAGAGTCGTGTATGGTCCATAGTAGCCAAGGCCACCCTTGGCCGGAGGAAGGCGGGCTCTAGAGTCATCAAAAATAAGGTGGATCGACATAAGGGCGAAAATGGGAGGTTGTAGGTTGATCAGGTCTCCGGAAATAGTGGGTATCACTTTAGCGATAGCGCGTCCAATCAACGAATCCGAAGTCGACAGCAACGACTTGGTAACGTGGAAAACTTCAATGACCTGCGAAAGTCCAAGCATGAAAGTGGGTGATATGATGGGAAATGTGGTCTCTTTGTCTAGTGTGTTGAGTGCAGTGTAGGCATCACCGTAGGTAAGCGGAAGTTCTGCATCCGTGACCGTAAAGGCTTGACCACCGATATCTGGATTGAGGGATCCTCTTTCTAGTTCTATGAGTCGCTGCTCATAGCACAGGTGCGCGAGAGCACAATTCTCCACATAGATAAAAGACTGTAAAGTGTTCGGTATCCATGTTGGGTTGTGCTTCCGCACAAGATAAGCCCCACAGACCATATCCCCTCCAGGGCCGAATATGGCATTACCAGGACGGATGCAGCCAGTCCTCAGTGTGTGTGACTTGCTGGTGGGAGACCTATCCGCGGCGCGGACTGCCTTTTCCGCTGAAATCTTAGAAACTGCGTAGTTGGAAAAGAAATGGTCGTGCTGCTTCGGCAGATCGTTATCATCATCCTTGTACAATTGAATGAAGAACGCCGGTCTATTTTCCCAGGGCCACAGCCAGAAGCGAGAGCGGCGCACAGAGACGGATGCTGACGAGGTATAGATTAGGGTATCTGCACCAATCTCCTTGGAGGCGTTGATCAGGTTGATCGTGCCGTTGTAGTTCACCTTGTTCGAACGAGGAAGTAACCCAATATGACGCTCGTAAAAGCGTATGTTTGCAGCAGTGTGAAACACTGTTACTTCCGGTTCTCCCTCTGCGTCCGGCCAGGGTGTCCTAAAGGCCTCGGAAACAGCAGTCGCATCAGAAATATCAACCTGCAAAAAGGCGACTTGCTGCGCAGTCCCGGTTCGCAAGTCTGAACGGGTGGGAAGACGAATGTCTAAAACCCTAATCTTTTTGGGATCCTCCCCGCGCTCCAACAGATGGAGGACGATCCAACCTCCTAGAAATCCCGCCTGGGGGGAGAGTCAGTTCACAAAGCATAGGGTGGCAAGGAGGCTACATACACCGCCGACGACGATATACCGTCGACCAGTCTTTGGGGGAAGGAAGTTCTTCATGACGATTGGGTTTTTCGATAAGGCCTCGGCGGTTGCACGCACCCTCTGAGGCGTGAGACGGGCTGGCGAGAATATGAGTTCCGCCTCGGAAGGAAGCTGCTTTAATTTCCTGTCGTTGAGACAGCCATATAGAAAGACCAGGGAAAGGATGAACAAGCTGAACAATAGGCTTGACATCTTCCCAGCCCCGAACGATAGAGTAGGAGATGACGACTCGGTGCGGGTGGACACGTTACCCACAACTACACGTGTAGGATGGTTCAGTCTGTCGTGAAAGATCTGGTTACATTAACAAATGTGAGATATAGAAGGCTGAGGACATGCTGTGTACGATGTAGTAACGTCGGTGTTTTAAAAATCTGTACGGACAATTGATGGATCCATGCAAAAAACCAACATGTCTCAACAGGTGCGTATGTCGGACTCGAGGAAGCGTTCGCAGGGTTAAATGCTTGTCACTTAATTGTGCTAGCAGGCAGACTTGCTGTTGGGCACCTCTGGCGGAGCGCAGACCCGGGGCATGGTGGGGGCATGGTGACGTAAGCACGTGCCGCTCGAGCGAGCGAGTAAAGGTGAGGATAGAGGGGTGCACGACTTGTGCATTGACGTTCATGAGTGATAACAATCGCGTCGGGGGGCGTTCCGCTCTGAACGTAGTTGATGCCGGTGGGAAGTTGTCATCAAGGACGAGACGTGCCGCACCGCAGCACATCAGCATGTCAACTTCCTTCGGAGACACAAGGATACTAAGGAACATCAATGGGTAGATTGCCGTATGACCTTTAAGCTACCTGCTAGCTGTAAGACATAATACCACCCCGTTGGCATAATCTTTGGTCGCCAATGCTACCCAAAGGGGTATGTGTTATAAGAGATCGACTATACCTGAACGCCTAGGGCAAGGGGGAAGCAAGAGGGGGTAGACATATCACGGTTGAGATAGCGTGGCCGCCAGCGAAAACTTCAGTGCGCCATGATAGACTGAAGTTATGTGGTATTATTGTTTCACGGATTTCGCCCGGTGTACATGGACCGCAAAGCTCGACTCACCATAGCGAGGGCAGGGCGAGGTGGTTGACACGGCGTCGCCCCTGATATCCAGGGTCACGTTCTCGCTCGACGAGCGTGTCGATCGAGTGTCAAGCGTCTGTTTGGTGCAGGGGGTAGCGGGTGATGGAAGGTACTGTAACGGGGTGTATCCGAAGTAGGAGGGGACTTGTCGAATTCGACGTCGCGTGCGCAAAATCGCTTATGCCAGCAGCCTTCGTGCACCAGGTTGCTTCTTCCTAGTTAATTTCTGATCTATTTTGACTCCCTTGACGGTGTTTTACCCGCGACGCTGAATCTACCTTTGTAGACTGTGGGGTGCTGGTCCGGCTAACAGCCCACTGGCAGTGACGAAGTGTTTACATTTATTTTTAGGAACCAATTATTCAGTTCCCCTCTAGCCTGTGTCGCAGTCATGAAGCCATAAGATCCAGATTACAGACATGTCTCGCAGACCTTCCTACATAACACTTCACAGCAATTCCCGTAGGCTTGTCATCTGACCAAAAAACAATCCGAGGACGTAACAAGGCAGGTGACACAGATCTGACTGCACGTCTGCGAGTGTTCCTCAAGCTGACGAAGGACGATTGTTGCGGGGGGGACGATGATCAGCAGGCTTACGCCACCCCCTGATATTGGCGGATATAACACCATGCACGTAGAACAAGGGCCACAAGATTCGACGCAAGACACTGTCGCTCGGGTAGAAGGAACTGTCCTTTTGGAGGGCGATCGCCAACCATGAGGTAAACAAAGTGAGACCGACAGCTGCCCCGACATAATTAACGAGAGTCTCGTTGGTATGTCCGTGGATCTCGCAGACGTTCATACTGAACACGTTCTGTCGAAGAGGTGAGTCCTGCAAGGAGGGTGACATTGGCGACCTACAGCTAGATATGTTGCTGGAAGGAAGGTCATTGAGAGATAAGCTATCTGATGCACGAGGGTAAGTTAACTACTGGACGAACAAAAGAGCTAGCACACCTGTTTCATAGCAGAGAAGTCCCCCCTCGTTACTTCTGCCAACCGCTGCATAGCCCTGCTGTCATTTATACTCACGGTCGCGAACGCCTGGCGAAAAGACGTCAACAATGCACAGAAGGGAAGGGGACCTGAATTCGAACCAAGTGAATAGCGTTATTTAGTCTGTCGGACAGCATCTCCCTTTGTCGAGTTAATCGCTCGATCTCAGATATGAGATTATAGGCCTCGGTACGCAAGAGCTTTGCAGAGTCTTCACGTTCCGCTTTGGAAATCGAGGGGGCATTCATTGCTGGGTTAGGCGTGTCTCTTACGAATTCGACAGACCGGAGGAAATCTCGGAGGAGCTGCTGATAGTACAAGAGATGTGCCCGTAGTTCATGCAACTCTCGCGTGAGTTTGATGTTATTAGACTGAAGGACACGGTACTCCTGACAAAGATGTTCAAACAGATACGAGGCTCGAGAAATGATGCAGCCTACGAGAGTATTGATATAGCGAAATAGGACTTCAAATGCCTCGTCCCATGCGTAAAGTGCGTACCAGAGAATCGCAAGAAAGAGGAAAGTTGGGTCCTTGGATCTCTTGAAAATCTTTGACCAGTAGACGCTATCGCCCGTCCTTGACACAAGACATTGCAGATGCTTCGCAGAAGTTCCTTGAAAGCTAGGGTGATAGGAAATAATCGTACTCGTTGTCGAGTTGCGGACCATATGGAGCGACAGTAGATCCTGGAGTACAATTTTGTTTTCTTTTGTACACATCGGGATTGGCATCTGTTCGACCCGGATAAAAAGATATACTTGCCTGGAAGAGAAAGCGGTGCTTGGGTATCGATTATCTGTTTTCCTTCTGCAGGTGATGTCGTTCGTGAAGAGCACTGAAGAAAAAGCATCGACGTACCCGTATACGGTGGTTCCACCATCACCACTTGAGACCCCGATTCAAAAGTCAGAATGCTCATTGGCCGGGTCCTCGCAATCGGACGTTGATTTTTCAAAATACGTATGAAGGGAAGGACGATAGTGATGTCTATGGAAATGAGCAGGACAATAAGCACAAGGCTGCTACTCACGGTCCTCCAGCACTTTTAGGTCTTCCTGATACCTAGATGGGATCCAGTTTGCGGATGACGCAAAGAAGAAAGGTTCGATATTGTATCTGGCCAAAGTAAGACTGCAGTCGTAACTGTACAATGTAAGCGATTACACACCTGGTTCCCAGCATTTGAAGGACAGGTAGCGTCATCTCATCAACAAAGAGTGCTTGTACTCGGATATCCGAGGGTGGCTATCACAACATCCTCAGCTTCTAAATACGCAAGACGCGTACCACTCACAGGAACCTTCAGATAATTCCAGTAGGTTCGCCAATCTGCGGCATTGTCTTCACGAACGGAGCGCGCTTCTACTTGCTTGTCGAATCGGCCGTCGTCGAATAAACCGATCTTGTATACGGTGGACAGCTCGCAATTGCTGCATTTAGTCAACATCTGACTCCTGTTCACCTGGTCGCATGTCCAGTTTCTGAACAGACTTTGGGGATATTGACCCCACTCGTAGTCATCTGGCAGCTCTGGTGGAGCAGGCTGAACTTCGCTGGCATCGATATCAAAGTTCATCCATGGCCATGGTGCCGATGGCGTTGCGTGGCGATATCTGCTCGAAAAGTTGTTGCTGAACACGCAGGACGCAGGTCACGTCGTCAGTCTGGCGATCACTTACATTGGCGCTGGGACCTTGGGAAAATCTTGGACATTCCTCTGGAATTGTCGTCTATATTGTTCTCCACTGGCAGAGGGTCTTGCCTGGACGGCGGTCGCGCTCATCGATGGGGTTATAGGTTAGATCGGAAGAGCACTGAACGCGCGCTTTTCGACCCCACTTTGCTCACCGTCCGGTGAATGGCACAACACCTGTTTCCATCAAGTGACCGGAGCTGGAATAACACTTGCTTCTGATGGAACTTCTTCATATGGAACTTCTTCATAGAACGTGCGTGTGAAGCTCGAGCATGACAAATCCTCCAATTGACATTAGTATGAATCCGTTCCGAATTGAGGAACGATTGTAGACCCTGGCCCGGGCCATGAAATTTCTGCATCGACCTGTCAGTCTGCTAAGAATCCAGTGACTTGCCGTATCCGATGTCTAGCAACCATGAACTAAGTGAACAGAATGAATCCGATTGATTATGCCAGAAGACGTGACCGACAGTTAGCCAGCAAATTCATACTACAACACGGGTATACATGACATGGACGGATCATCATGCATCAATGTTCATCTCATACTAGCCCTCAGCGTCACTGAGATAAGGATCCTGGGGTCGCGCATCATTACTGATCTAGATCCGATCACACTCTTCGTAAGCCTCTTTCACCATGACATCTATCAAAAACATACTCACAGGTCGACGCTCGAGAAATTCAAGCCAATTTTTGACGGCAGTGGATGTCACATTGTACGCATAGAACACGGGCCACAAGACTCGCTTCCAGACGCTACCGCTGTGCAGGTGGAAAGAACTTTCTTTCTGGAGTGCGATCGCTAGCCACGAGGTTAAGACAGTGAGTCCGATAGTGACCTCAACATAGCGGGCGAGAGTCTCGGTGGTTTGTTGGTTGATCTCGCGGACGTTCATACTGAATACGTTCTTTCGAAGAGGTGAGCCATGCAAGGAGGGAGAGGCGTTGACGACCTACCGCTAGGAAACTCGCCGGGAGGAAGATCATAGTAAGATAGGAAATCTGGCCAACTTGAGTACATCGCAGACGAGACAGAGAAGAATGAAATTTACCTGCTTCATTGCAGCGGAGTCAATCATCGTTGTCTCCGCCAACTCCTGTGTAGCTTTGGCATCCGCAATATTTACACTTGCAAACGCCTAGAGATGGGATGTAAAGAATGCGGAGAATAAGAGAAAGGGTCATCGAATACGAACCAAGTGGATGACGTTTTGAAGCCGCTCGGACAACATTAGCCTCTGTCCAGTTAATCTATCGATCTCAGATATGAGATTGTGAGTTTCTTTGCGTAAGAGACCTGCAGAGGCGTCACGTTCCTCCTGGGTGCTCGCGAGAACGCTCATCGCTGGATTGGGCGTGTCTCTGACAAACTCGACAGATATCCGAAAGTCTCGGAGGAGTTGTTGATAGTACAGAAGATGTGCTTGCAGCTTGTGCAACTCTCGTGTAAGTCGTATGTCGTTATCCTTAAGGACTTTGGATTCCTGCACGGACGTCAACGGGAAAAAAATATCAGGAAATGACATTGCTTACTAGGGTATTGATATAGCGGTATAGCACCTCGAATGCTTCATCCCATTCATACAGGGCATACCAAAGAATCGCAAGGAAAAGAAAAGTTGGATCCTTCGATGCTGCGAAAATTTTTGACCAGTAAACGCTGTCGCCTGTCCTTTGTGCAAGAGACTGTAGGCGCTTCGCGGAAGTTCTTTGCAACTCTGAGGTTGGATGATAAGAAATAATTGTACTTGTCGTTGAGGTGCGGTACATGTGGATAGCGAGCAGATCCTGGAGGAGCATTTTCTCATCTCCAGATATTGGGTTTAGACGATGTGTAAGTTGGACGGAGCGGGATACCTACCGGGAAGAAGGAGTGGTGCTTGTGTATCAATGATTTGATCGTCATCTATAGATGCAAGTTGAGAGACTACAGAAAAAAAATTGACGACGGCTTACCCTTGTAGGGGAGCGATAGATCTTCTTCCTGATCTCCGAGTTGATTTATAGGAAAGCTTGCGGTTCTGACAGGTCTTGTTCGCATAATTGGCTTTTGATTCTTCATCGTACGGATAAATGGGAGGACGACGGTAATATCTAGGGGGTGTGAGCCAGTTAAGGGCGGGAATATGCGTTTACTTACGGTCCTCGTCGTTTTGGGGATCTTCTTGGTACCTTGATGGAATCCAATTCGCCGAGGACGCAAAGAAAAAAGGCTCAACATTGTATCTGGCTGGATTGAGACCGCTGCTACACTGCCAAAGACGTGTGTGATGTCGATTACTTACTTGGTGCCCAGGATTTGGAGAACTGGCACCGTCATGCTCTCGACAAATACCGCACGCACTCGAATATCCGAAGGAGGCTGCCATGCTCAGCTCGCTTCGAGACGCGAATCATAAGTGCTACTCACAGAGGCCTCCAAACGATTCCAGTACGCTCTCGGATTTTCGACTTTGAAGGTCCGACCCTCGTCTCTTCTGTCAAAGGATCCATCTGTAAATACATCCACTTTGTGCACGCTGCAGGTCTCGCTATGAGTGGACTTCAGTATACCGCATCTCTCGACCTGATCGTGCGTCCAGTTTCCGAACAGGCTTTGTGGGTAACGATTCCATTCTGGGTTTTGACCGAGTTCACCGGGCGGAAGAGGACAGACTTCGCTGACATCAGCATCGAAATCCATCCATGGCCACGGTGCTGAGGGGGCGGCATGTCGGTATCTGCGCGAGCGGCAGTGAACCCTCTGTTAGGGCGGGCTATCATCCAAACGGCGTTACTCACATTGGCGCCGGGGCTTTTGGAAGGTCGGAGACGTCTTTTTGTAAGTCGTCTCTGTATTGTTCTCCGCTGGGTCGAAGGTCCGGAAGGAGTTCGATGTCAATCAACGCCGCGCTCATCGTTGAGGTCGGATGTCAAGAGGATGGTACAACGGCCCTCATTCGTGTAAAAGCCAGCTTACGCCCGCACTAGCGCTCGCTTCCCAAGTCGGTTCCGTAATCAAGGAGAACACGCGTTTCTGCAGGGCCAAGTGGAGATCGATCATCTGCCAAGGTTGCTCATGCAGCTAATTCAACATATACCAGCATTGGCGTAGTGCGAACCGCTCAGAATCTTTCATTATTCCATGCAAGAGTGAAAACTCATGACCACGGGGGGCGTGCGAATCCCAGGGTTCAATACAGTGTGAGTTCATGGCGCTAGGCTGCCTCAGATGGCATAATGCATGCAGGCGGCCTCATGGCTTGAACGCGACCTCAGGCCTCCCTACTGTTCGTCTTGTCCAACGCTTGTTGATACTCACTGATTTTATACACGTCAGTCACCTGCAGCTCATTAACTGACGATTTGGCACGGACAACGAGCAACTACTCGCCATGCCCTTGGCGTTGATTTTGCCACTGTCCGGGTAGGCCACCGCACGAGGGAAACAATGTGTTTGTGCAAATGACCCAATGATCTAGTGATGTGCTGCGTGACGCTTGCGAAGAACACACAAGTCCTTCACCTTTATTTCGTCACCAAGTATCCTCGACGAATCGACGGCGGCCGGTGTACGCGGGCCCATCACTCGAATAAACGCCGTAGACCACGAGTGTTCCACCTCAGCGGACGTAGTTGTTGGATTTGTTGGCTTCTTTTTCGTTGCCAGTTGCCTCTACCTGGCGCAACGTCAACCTGCACGGGTTTCATATCTGCTTATATTTATTTCCCGTTGCGCGGCGGGCTCATTCCTATCCAGCTCGGTGTACTCTTCGGCCGCTCCACGTTCCTTGGCAATCTGTGTCTCGATGCCTCTGTTCACGACGATCACCGCTGAGGTCAACATTGCAGTCATGTAAGCATCGATGTTACCGTGCAAAGAACTACCCACAAGACAACATATTCGGCGAAGTCACCAGCCATCGTGACCCCTCGGTCATTGAAGTTCTCGCAAAGGAGAGACTGTCCACGCCTGCAGGAGAAGCATTGTTGGCCTAAAAGTCGCGATCAGGCTGCTGACTCCGATGAAACTAGGGAAAATGATGTACAGTGACCCCAGGATCAGCGACATAGCGGTCACCTTCCCTGAATTCTTTTACGTTCTTACCGACGGCTGCAATCGTACCGATAACTTCGTAACCGGGTGTCAGCTGCCACTAGCAGCTCGGAGTCAGTTCTGGATCCATCGATAAGCACGAGCATGCTGGGAATTTCGCGATGAACCATCTTGGTCAACCTTCGGTCACAGTGGATCGTATGGGGTCTGATTACTTGATCACAAACAACACACCTCAGACATTCGCACAGGTCAGCATGATCTCTTCCACCACGCCTCTGAATCTCTGCTCTCCTCATCCTCGAGGATACCACAGTCCCAACGCTCCAGCGGCGCCGTGTCCGTCAGAAGCTCTTGATGGGCGGGAATAAAGGGAGGTTCAATGGGCTGATCGCGATGCATACTATAGAAGCAGAGCTGAGTCTCGAGTGCACTGACAACGGGAAGAACGGGAAGAGGGCAGTCAGCTATAGAGTTGAAGGCAGTTAACACTATACCCAAACAAATCAATGATGATAACACCAACACCTCAGATCCACAATGCGTCGTCAAATCCGTAGGTCGGCGTCCTGGCGTTTGGAGAAGTATCGAAGGTGCCCGGGTGGCCGTACTTCGACCATATATTGGGAGTCCGGCAGAAAGAGTATGCTTAGGAGCTTGTTATAGGGACCATGGAAGCCGGACACAGAAGGATTGATGGGGACCTTTTGGAATGAGTGGACGACACTGTTTGTCCAAGGCATCATGATACTATGTGGCGGTTCATTTCACCCCAACCAACTCAACCTCAGCTTCAAACTCTAATTCCTACACTTTTTCGATGGCCGTGGATCTGATCGGTCACTCATAGTAACACAGAGTTCGTAACTGCCACCATCACGTCGCCGACGCAGACCTGCTCAAAAGTGTGTGCAATGAAACGCGAGTTCATCATGATGCACATAGTAGTCCCACGAATAGTGGAGCGGCAAGAGCTACGAGTTGCCCATGCACATTGAAACACAGGGGATACTGTGGTCAAACGATCCATTCTTACTCACACTCGGGAACACTTTAAGCGTTGCTAGCTCTGCGCAATCACCCGCATACGCACCCAAACATTCACCATTTGTTCGCGAATTCCACTCATCTTTGTACCCCGTTTCCGTTGGATGCGACCGCTGGTATGCTATTTGACTGATCCAAGGTTGCTAAAGCATCACAGGTCCACATTCGAATCGCACACATATTCATGCGGTGGAGGATGTTCAAACAACCGTGAACTCAGGCTACTAAATAGCATGGCTACAACATGTCAGGATCTACACTGCTCGTCTCTATGGTGGAGAGGCGTCCGAAGAGGTTGGGTGACCGAGTCGGAGTGACTGAGTGACTCTGCCCGGTCGTCAGCTCATATCTTGCAGTTTTTGCGCCAGATGGACCTCGGAAACTGCGTCGTTGATACAAAGTCGGCTTGCCCCGGCGTCTGCAATCATTTGATTTATCCTACGTGGTCCTTACAGAGCGTGTCCCGGTCAGCTCGGCGATTTCTCAGGCTGAGGAGGGAATCCGGGAACCTTTGAAAAGGTCGCTCGCGGCGCTCGGACATGATAAGATTCGTACATTGTACCTTCACACGCCGGATCCTACAGCTCCCATCAAAATGACGTTGGGAGCCACCAATGATCTGTACAACGAAGGTCATTTCAAGTTGTAAGCATACTCTTTTGCATTGCTGTGGCTTGATTTAACCTGGACCCACAGCGAGCAGTTGGGCCTGAGCAACTACAGTAATAGGTGGGGTGGCGCTTTGCTTCGGGGGCCTGCATAAACATCTGAAACAAGCTACCGAGATCGTAGACCATTGCAACCCATCGTGGTGAAACCGGCCACCGTGTATCACGGCGGATAAAATGCTATTAAATGGACCACCGAAGTTAAGTACATGCATTGGCCGCAATCCAGACGACTAGTGGTTGAACAGAAGGATAGGTTATTACCATGTTTACAGCACTTTGGAATCAGGCTCCACGCCCGCTCGCCACGCATTCGTCAAGTACCTGGCATATGATTTTGAAATGCGGCGTGCTGATTCCTGAGAAGAGATGGCGTTTTGGCTGGCAGGATCCTGTGATGAAGATGTGACTGAGAGAAGGAAGTGACGGGACCTCCAAACATGTCGCCGCATGGCACTGGCTTTACGATCACGATATGCCCCACATTAATGTTGTCAGCAAGAGGCTCTGAAATAACATGGAATATGCCTGTATCCTTATATGTGCTTGATAAGACAAACACGGACTCCCCGGCCACCCAGCGCTGGCTGCCGTGAAACAGCTGGGAATGAATGAGCCACTGGTATGTCTCAGAGCTGATTCGGGCTTTTCGGAGAAGACGAGTCACCGCTGATTCCATTTTCAGCGAAGGGAAGACGACATCGAAGTATTTGAGAGGGCATGGCCTGGGTGAAAGCATTTGCGGTGCACGCTACGCTTTGTAGAGGTGTATCTCATGGATACTCAACGCCCACGAGTTCTCGTGGTGTCGGAAGTTGTTTGCAGGACAATGTGGGCATCACCGGCTTGGGCGACACGGTGGCTATTGGTTGGAATGACTCAGTGAGTGCAAACGGTGTGGCGAGCGTATTCAGCTGACCGATGATTGATAGGTTGCCTCCCTGGAATTGGTGAGTTGCCTTTCATATGAGTCTAAATTTAGTCTGCTTCCTGCGTTCTTATGTAAGACCCGCCGCCGCGATCTGAAACTCGAACGCCCGTGCAGACCATATTATATTGTGCAAGGAATGTGCCTGTGTTTGGGGCGCTCAGCGGGGGGGTACAGCAAATTGGCATGTGTTGATGCGCCGGGAAATGCTGAGTGGACCGGAGTGGTGCCATCATAGCTGTCTAGCAATTCTGGGGTGAAAGTCCGTTGAGAACGTGATGTCTCGCAGCACGCAGTGCAATGCGCTGGAGACACAGGTAGCCGTGGGCGTCTCAAGAACGTGGCAAACGTGTCGTTCAGTAGGCGGGTTTGAGGGCGAGTGAGCCCACAATGAGACATGGCGCAATCATCATGAAAGAAAAGGAATAACAAGGCAGCACAAGGCGGGCTAGTCTGAGATGGACAGATCAAGCTCTTGTGAGTTGCAGACACCTTGTTATGGAAGCCAAAAGCGGTAAGGACCGTAAGGCGGTGTCCGGGGGCATGTAAGACTACGGTTAGCCGATTCGCGTATTAAAAAGTGGAACGAGTGTCATACATTGCTTCACGGCCCGTCCTCCCAACTTTTTCTATCTCGACGAGGTCCTGACGCCTACCCCGTCCCTCTTCTACGCGCTCCCTTGGACTCCCGAGAGGTACAGTCTCCGTGCCTACGTCCTCGTAACCCATAGTCTCGGCTGGGTCCAACACCCCCGCCATGCGCGTCCCTCTTTTACCCCTCACAGTGCGCGCTGCCTACAGTCCAATCGAGACCATCGTCTTTTTCTTCATCATTGGAACCCTTGCTTATTTCCGTATCCTCTTTGCCATCAAGCACTCCGCCTTCTTTGCGCCTGTCTTCCCTTCCACACCCAGCACATCCCATGTTTTGCTGCGCGATGGTCAATGGGTCGTCGTCGACGAAGAGTGGTACCAGAAAAGAGAAACCGACCCACATACACAAAGGCTAGAACTTCAGCAGCTTGTTTTCTCCACCGCAAAGGCTGTAGATCCGGTACGCAGTTGTTAACTAGTACAACCGTAGCGACACTCATCATGTATGGCATGGTTAGGCTGTGACCAGATCGTTGGACTGGACATACCTTGTACCATCAATCGACAACCTGACACATTACATTTCCGATGTCTTCGTCACTCCCTCCGGCCAAACTTACTCCGCTCTGTGCTTCCATGCAACTGGTCAGGATCATTGCTTCACCGAGGTATCGAGCGGGGCCACGGATCCCCGGACCGTCACCCTGTCGTTCGTGCCAGGTGCCCATGAAGAATTCGTCAACGCTCTCAAGGCCAAAATTGTTTACCCTGCGGATACGTTCGGTGTCCAGTATCGGATGCAGAGTCGCTCCGATGAGACTATTGGCGAAATGAAGAGTGGCAAATGGATCGCTTATGCTGCTCGTGCCCTTATCATGCGATTCTGGGAGCTTGCAAAGGTTAGTCTGTCTGGCTCCAGGATATATCGTGTGCTAAAGCACTTGCTTGATTCCAGAAAGCAGATTCTCTTGACATTCTGCTCGTCCTTGCCGGGTATATTCTGATGCATGCGTCATTCATTCGCTTGTTCCTGGCGTCGCGGGCTTTGGGATCCAACTTCTGGCTCACTACCGCCATTGTTTCTTCGTCCATCCTATCCTTTATACTTGCCCTCCCGATATCACACTACTTCGAGATTCCTCTTGATCCAATTAGCTTGACGGAGGCGCTCCCGTTCCTCGTCTGCACGATTGGGTTTGATAAGCAACTTCGTCTCGCGAAAGCTATCTTCAATCACCCCCACCTCACCACCCCTGTCAAGGAGGGTCGCTGGAGAGGTCAGATGAAGCCAGCTGGGGAGGTTGTCTTCGAGGCGATGGGGGCGGTTGGAAATCTTATCCTTCGCGACTATGGACTGGAAATCGCAGCTCTTCTTCTGGGCGCCAGAAGCAAAGTGGGTGGTCTCACGGAGTTCTGCGCACTCGCTGCGCTGTCTTTAGTACTTGATTGCCTCGTGTTTGGTACATTCTACGCGGCAATTTTGACGATTATGGTCGAGGTGAGTTGTTTTGATTTGTTTATATTCTCAATTTGGGTCCTGTCCTGGGTTCGGGTTAGGGTCATCGTTTCTCACGTGAGACTCCTCCAGGTCCGCAGAATCCAAACCGCACGCGTATTGACTAGATCCCGGAGTACCAACAACCTTACAGCTGAGGGCACCGTTAGTGCGCTTGCCCGACCATCTCAGCCCGTGGAAGACCATAGTCTTCACAAGCTTTCGGATACGTTGCTTGGCACCAAGGGTTCGATGCTAAGGGACAAGAACGGCCCCCCAACAGATGTGAAGGAGCAGGATCCAGTCGCTCGACTTAAACTCCTTTTGGTATGTCCGCCATCTTGCTGGCTGATCTGTGCAGCCTCTTACAACACGTCTCAGCTCGTTTCCTTCCTCACATTACATATCCTTAACTTCACGACCACGTTGGCGCCTGCCACGATCGCCCACGTTGATCCGAGAAGTTCCGTTCATACTTTGGAAGATTATCGGCTCGAACCCCGCAAAGTCGACACGACTTCTCCCGCCATTGCCAGTGTGCTCGATACTATAGCGACGTTCCATACTTCAGACAACATCACGACATCTTCCGTCGACGTGCTTCTTAAAGTCGCACCACCTCTACACATTAGCGTCATCCCTCCTGGTCCAGCACGTCCCCGCGCACTCTTTAGATCCAGCGAGTTCATCGATAATTTCATGTCTGGTTGGACCAATCTTGTCGGCGACCCTGTCATCTCGAAATGGATCGTATTTGTCCTCGCTGCTAGTGTCGTTCTGAACGGCTACCTTCTCAAAGGCATTGCCGAGGGTGCTATCAGAGGGCTGCAGCCACAAAGTGTCAGATTCAAGTCAGTCGGTGGCGTCAAGAGGGACAGAGATGTAGATGAAAAAATAGAGACACCTCAAGTGAAGACCACCTCTATACGTCGCAAACCTTCGTTTGCAGTCGGCCCCAAGCCGGGCGACTCCGGAGCTACCAACACGCCCGAACTTGTTCCATCACCTCTCCTAGATTCTAAACCTCTCGTCGCACCCATGCCTATTTCCGCTAGCAAGGAAATCAGCGGTGTTCCTGCTTTCTTGCTGGATATGAAGCTTCGAGCTCAACCTACTGCGCTTGTTACCAAAGAACCGCGTGTCGGCTTTCCTGTCCGTTCACTGGAGGAGTGCATCGAGATTTTCGAGAATGGACCTCGTCCAGTACAAGTATCGTTGTCAATCCTAAACGATGAAGAAATCATCCTCCTCGCACAGAACGGAAAGATTGCTGCTTATGCTTTGGAGAAGGTTCTAGGTGATCTCGAGCGCGCTGTGTTGATTCGGAGGGCTTTGATTTGTGAGTGATGAGCGTGTGTGTTTTTCCGTTTATTGATCTCATTAGCTCGCGCAACCCCAACCAAAACGTTGGAGAATTCTGACGTGCCTATGACAAACTATGACTATTCGCGCGTGTTCGGTGCATGCTGTGAGAACGTCGTTGGTTACGTACCCATTCCACTCGGCATCGCAGGTCCTCTTACGATCGACGGGGAACAAGTACACATTCCAATGGCTACCGCGGAGGGCACTCTCGTCGCGTCTACATCACGTGGTTGTAAGGCACTCAATTCGGGTGGAGGTGTCACGACAGTTCTCATTCATGATGCGATGACGCGTGGTCCTGCTATCGACTTCCCGTCGATCGTGATGGCTGCTGAGGCTAAAGCATGGGTGGACTCCGACGAAGGGTACGAAATCATTAAGGAAGCCTTTGAGTCTACTTCGCGATATGCTAAGTTGCAGAGACTCAAGACTGCTATGGCTGGACGGACGCTCTTTGTCCGTTTTGCTACCAAGACCGGTGATGCCATGGGTATGAACATGATCTCAAAGGGTACGGAGAAGGCACTCGAGGTGATGCAGCAGCACTTCCCCGAGATGGTCACCCTTGCTCTCTCTGGCAACTACTGCACGGACAAGAAGCCTGCCGCCATCAATTGGATCGAAGGTCGTGGAAAGAGCGTGGTTGCCGAGGCTATTGTACCCGGGAAGGTGGTCAAGACTGTTTTGAAGACGACGGTGGAAGCGTTGTGCAACCTGAACATAAAGAAGAATCTCGTTGGCAGTGCCATGGCTGGTTCAATCGGTGGTTTCAACGCCCACGCAGCGAACATCCTCACCGCGATTTTCCTCGCGACTGGCCAGGATCCTGCGCAAAACGTCGAGAGCTCAAATTGCATGACTCTGATGGAACCGTATGTGACCGTTACATGGATGTTTATGCAATGCTCACGTTTAAATAGAATTAACGACGGAGAGGATCTTTTGATGACCATTTCCATGCCTTGTATTGAAGTCGGCACTGTTGGAGGTGGTACCATCCTTGCTCCCCAAGGCGCAGTATTGGAGATGCTTGGTATCAAGGGCGCCCACCCAACAACTCCCGGTATGAATGCCCAACGCCTTGCTCGTATTATCGCCGCGTCGGTCATGGCTGGGGAGTTGTCCCTCCTCAGTGCCCTCGCAGCAGGCCACCTCGTTCGTGCACATCTCGTACACAACCGCTCTGTGGCAAACACGCCAAACGCATCCCGCCCCGTAACACCCAGCATTGCGTCTCGCCCGATTCTATGGGAGCAACCTCCAAGCAACCTTCCTGCTCTCCCTCTACCAGAGCAGGCACTGTCCCATTCCTCGTCCACGTCATCCTTGCCGCCGTACTCGGAATCGAAGTAGTGTTGACTGCGACAATACTCGACGAGTAATATCATTTTATCATATCTATTACGCTTCTGTTACCCCATCTACCATTTTTTTTTCGTACGCAACGAAAACGATGACGAAGGTGCTGCATGGTTGGGGGGGAAGCGTGTTTCACAAGGTACATTTACCAACGAACTAGGAATTGGATAGATTTTGTTCATATATTGTACAAGTACTTGAACTGCAATAATATAGCTTCTCGACGCATAGCCTTTCAGCCTGCTTGCCTCCATCCCGCCGTCTGCCATTTACCATGACCCTTGGTCGTGCCACGTTGAGAGTCAGCACTTGTGCTTTCGCTCGCAGACCTCCCCAGACACGTCAACTACTCACCCTTTCGTCCGTCGAGGGACCGAAAGATCCCCCACTCGAACGCCGAACACTCTCAGTTTACTTTCGAGATGAGATCCTTGCAAAGCACGCAGAGAGACCCGCTCTGGTGTGCAGGCAGGAGCGACCGAGGGCACACGGTGGCCCACCCTCTCCCAACATGCGCGTCGGCACGCACCTCGCTTGGGACTTTTGGGAATTCGACAGACACATTCACGCGCTCGCGCGGGGCCTCGTGTCCCTGGGCGTCCAAAAGGGAGACCGTGTCGCGGTGGTGATGGGTAACAACAGGTGCGCGTTTGCCGTCAGTTCTTGCTCATCGTTGTTTTCGCCGTTCTCATCGTCTTGCGTCGTGTCATCGTCATAGCTCGTATGCGTTGTTACAATGGGCGTGCGCGAGCGTGGGTGCGATACTAGTCACGCTCAACCCTGCGTACCGCATCAACGAGCTCGTGAGTGTCCCTGTGTGTTGAGCACGAGCGCACGGTGTCGACGCGATCTTAGGTGAACGCCCTGAACGTCGCGGGAGTGTCCCATCTCTTTGCAGTCCCCCGTCTTCGGAGCTCGCGTTACATACGTATGCTGTCCGAGGCCCTCCCGGACCTGCGCAACTCTATGCCGGGGGATGTACAATGCGAGGCGCTCCCTGCGCTACGACATTTCGTCGTCGTGAACAATTTGGCGGATCCGCACGCGTATCAGAATGAGATGATGGACACCAAATGCGTGACGGATTGGCGGGAGATGCTCGTGTGGAGGGAGGACGGCGCGGAGCAGCGACGTGTGCGAGAGTATGCGAATGAACTGCGATCGGACGATGTCATCAACTTGCAGTTTACGAGGTGCGTTTTTGGTGGGTGTTGCGATCCCGGTATGTGACCCTGGTGTACGCAGTGGGACGACGGGTGCCCCCAAGGCTGCATCCGTACGTGCTTCACAAGACCTTCCGTTCACGGTCCCGGCTCAAAACGAGTGCTAGTTGACTCATCTCAATGTTTTGAATAATGGGATCGGAAACGGTCGATGTATGCGCTTCACGCCAGATGATGTTCTCTGTAAGTTTGGCCACTAAGGAACACATGACGTTGACGTGATACTGGTAAAGGCAACGTTCCACCTCTATTCCACTGTTTTGATGAGTACTCTTGCACTCTATCGTGTTTCATGTATCTGACTGCCCTGCGTCTTATACGTCTTGTGTTAGGAAATCTGGCTGCATCGTCTCATGGCGCCTGCATTGTTTATCCCTCAGAGATGTTTGACCCGAAAGCTATTGTCGATGCTCTCGAGCATGAACGATGTACTGCATTGCATGGTGTACCCACTCATTTCCTGGGAGTGTTGGCAGAAGTGCAACGGCGACAAGAGGCAGGGGAGAAACCCGACTTAACCCGACTCCGGTGGGTCGATTGCGGAGCCCCGAAGGGAAAGAAAACTATAAACTAAACCAGCGCATTGAAACAGGACTGGCATTGCTGCAGGGTCCCCGATACCCATTGATCTGATGCACCAGCTGATTGACAAGCTGAATTTGGTGGACCTGACTGTCGCGTATGGCATGAGTGCGTCATCATTGAACCTTGTTCTTCTGACATGTTTTGCTGATTCATAATGGGTATGTCATAGCGGAGACGAGGTGGGATTGACTCCCAGACACTCGGGAATCCGCTAACCTGGTTCCGCAGTCCAGTCTCGTTCCAGTCCACGCCCGCGGATCCAATTGTCAAACGGGTGGAAACGGTGGGCAAGGTGCAGCCTCATGTGAGAGCGAAAGTGATAAACCAGGAAGGCAAGATCGTTCCTGTTGGAACGCCTGGGGAATTGTGCGTCACAGGCTATCTGCTCCAGAAAGGGTGTGTTTCGTGCATTCCTGGTTTTCGCGTTTTGGTTGAGTTTGGTAGGTATTGGGAGGATGAGGAGCAGACAAAGAAAGTCATGCGTCCAGATCCTGAAGATGAATCTGTTGTGTGGATGCATACAGGTGACGAAGGGATAATTGATGAAGAAGGTCATCTGAGGAGTACGTCTATGACCCAAATGTTATGCGTGATGCTGACCGGAGTTACGTTGCAGTTGTTGGTCGGATCAAGGTCTGTTTCTGATGTGCTCGCGGTGCAGAATAAATGACGTTGTATTAGGACATCATCATTCGTGGCGGAGAGGTGAGCTGTCGCGAACGACACCCGCAGTCCCATTACTTGAGTCTCTACCAGAATTTGTTCCCCGTTCAGATAGAGAACGCTCTGACAGCACATCCGTCTATAAGAGAGGCGGCAGCGGTGGCGGTCCCAGACGCAAAGTATGGCGAGGTCGTCGGAGCATGGGTGGTACTCGAGCCGGGCAAGACAATGTCCAAGGAGCAAGTTTGTCAAGTAGTCTGGGACAGCTTGAACCCGCAGGTGTGTGTCGTTGGTCTGTGATTTTGGTTGCGCTGACACGGGGTGCTGTAGAATGTGCCGGTGTGGGTGTGGTTCGTCGGGGATGGCATGGACGCGGAGGAGCTGCCCAAGACCGCGAGCGGTAAAGTGATGAAGCACATTTTGCGGCGGTGGAGTGCTGAGAGAGTGTGATATGCCGAGATGCCGAATGAGCGCGGGAATATGACAAGTGGTCAGACTTGGAAATTTAATTTAAGATTATTGTGTGCCATCAACGTCGACGTCGACCATGTCCGTCTCGAAACGTGTGCGCATCTACACCCTCGAAGACCTCGACGCACACAAGTCGGCACAGAGCTGCTGGGTCACGTTCAAGGGAAAGGTCTACAATGTCACCGCCTTCGTCACCGATCATCCCGGAGGCGACGACCTCATCCTCAGTCACGCCGGCACGGACGTTGAAAATATCATGAAGGACAGCGACTCGCATGACCATTCGGAATCAGCATACGAGATGTTGGAGGAGTATGTCATCGGTCGTTTGGGCACGGAAGCGACAACCGTCAGTGACAGTGCGTCTTTTACCTGCCTCTCCGCAGCTTTGGCTCACGTCATACAAAGATTGGGAAGCGACGGACGACTTCCACCCGGAAGACACTGACTCGGTCGAGGACTTTGCAAAGACCCAGTTTCTCAACCTCCGAGAACCCTTGCTCTGGCAAATGTGGAACGCCAACTTCAGGTCTGTTCGACCACGGCAGCATGTCGTGTAGCTTTAACCTTCTCTGCAGCAAGTCATATTACCTGAAGCAAGTTCATCAACCACGGCATTTGAAAGAGTCGGCGCGTTTGTTTGGCCCCACCGTGCTTGAGGTGAGTTTACCTGATGCCCCTATTAGCCATCAGCCTCACCGTGCAATTAGTTGTGTACACGCACGACATGGTATGTGGTACCCATAGTCTGGCTACCCATCGCCGTCAATCTCTTCTTGCGCTCGGCGTCCCAATTCTCCATGCCAACACCGACTTTCCTGGAGGCACCCCTATTTCCCCTTTCCGCCTTGTCCCTTGTGTCGATGGACGCATTCGTTAAAACGTTGCTTTGTTTCTTCCTGGGCAACTTTATCTGGACGATATTGGAGTATGCGATGCATCGTTTCCTCTTCCACATCGATGACGTCTTGCCCGATCATCCCGTTTTCTTGACTCTGCACTTCTTGCTTCATGGTATTCATCACTATATGCCAATGGACCGGTAAGTTGAGCTGTCGTTGCACACGTGCCTTATTCATCGTATCTAGTCTGAGGCTTGTCATGCCACCGATCCTGTTCACTGTCCTTCAGGCGCCGTTTACACGGCTTGCATACACAATATTCCCGACCGCTGTTGCAAATGGTATCATCTCTGGCGCATTTACATTCTGTGGGTATTTTACCTGCTTGACACGCTACTGAGCCCTGATTCTCACCGATTGTATAGACGTTCTGTATGACTGCATGCACTATGCGTGAGTATGCCCTCGTCCGTCCTGGTTTGCATGTTCATCCGTTGCAGGTTACATCACACCAAGCTCCCTGCATACATGCGGGAGATGAAGAAATACCACTTGGCTCATCATTACAAGAACTTTGAGCTCGGATTCGGAGTTACCAGTACGTGTCGTCGTCACTGCCCCAGAGTGCTCTCTGACACATGAAATGCAGGCAAGATTTGGGACTATGTCTTCAACACTGTGCTTCCCGTGTAAGCTGGTCGGGACCACCGGGACAGAATCTTTTACGGACGATGGTCATATCAACGTTGCTTCGTTTGTCGGTTAGGTTAAATAATATCCTACTTGATTAGAATGGTATAATACATCATGCTATAAGCTCCGACGGAAACAAGGCACAGCCACATTTAACGAGGCTTCGAAATGTCAGCGAGCAAGGTTCGTGTCGGTGTAGACGAGGCAACCTTGCTCAAGGCCTACAAACTCACCACACTCAATCCAACGTGAGTGCCCCAAGGACCTATGAAATGACCCATTCACATGCATGACCACCAGGAAGTGGGAAGAGGTGGATTATGACTTGGAAGATCCACTGTCTGACTTCGTCACCTCAGTCGGTGGGGATGGTGACGGCAATCCGTTGGGCCTAGGTGCTACTGTCGAGTGCGCCAATCATTTCATCGTTCCTTGACATCCTGTTGACCACCCTCTCTCAGTCTTAGGAGCATGGACGCTGAAACGAGTAGGAACCTCCAAGTCGTCGTGTCTTGAGCTGGGTCTGACAAACGTACAGAGGCCACCGTAATGCTAAGCTCAAAGTCGTTCGACCCCAAGGCTTTCCTGGCCGCAGTTCACCCCAATGCGACGTACCAAGACTTGGCCGCCGGCATATCTCATCTCCAAACGTCCATAGACGCGAGGTCAGAACAGGTCCGGGTGCTCGTCGAGGACAACTTTGATCGTTTCGTCGCGGTGAAAGCGTCTACGGACGGTATGCTCTACGAGTATATTCCTGAACGTCGCTCACGAAACACAAGCGCTATATGCTGAAATGAAGGAAGGCCCGTTGTCCGACGCCAGCGAGTATGCATCAAAGCCACTCACGGATCACCTGAAACGTAGGCCAACATGCTGGGTTTTAGCCATTTCCCCGCTGAGCGAGTGTCTTTATAGGTATTGCCGTCAAGGCTAACCAAGTTTTCCTTCCTGTCCTGGAGAATTCTGCCAAGGCTCAGAGACTGCGCACCACCCTTTCTGTGTTCGAACGCTCCAAATTCTTTTTCAGTTTGCCTGGATCTCTCGCGGAATTCATCGAAGCGGTCAGTCGGAGAACTGTTTCACTGGTGTGTGATAGTCGTGACCGGGTTTTCTTCACACAGGGAAAATATGAAGCTGCGTTACGCATGTACAACAAGGGCAAATTTCTTCGAGATTCCCGGCAAGGGCAAATGATATCAGTCGAGTCCTCTTCCAACGGAAAGCCGGATGGTCCCGCGTCCGAACAGAAACGGATATTGGACAAGGTGTGGTCCAACGTCGAAAAGGTCATGGTGGAGATGAGATCTCTTCTCCTGTCAAAACTACAAGAACCGAGTCGGAGTGTCGAGGAGCAGGAGAAAACGATCGAGTATGCCGCTTATTGTTTTGACACAGTCAATCATTGATCGTCTGGAAGGATTTTATTAGAGTTGAACACATCGGAAGACCCGATATGGACTTATTTCGATGGCCAGCATACCCATGTCATGAAGCGGATCAATACTTCATATCAATCTGGTGCCGAAGCCATCAACAGTGGGTGCATTCGTCCTCGATAAGGCGTTTCTAATCTTCTCCCAGATGCATTGGCCCAGGTCCATCCTGAAACAGGAGATCCTGATGGTTTCAACGCCTCATTAAAATCTCAACTACAACTATGTCTTGCTTCCCTTGAGACGAAACAGCCTGAAACGACGATTGGTGGGTTCCAACATAGTTCTCAGCCTGGCTGTCATTCACTAAATTTTGCAGCCCAGGGTGGAGGTCATGAAGTTTGGGTGGCCATCTTCGAGATGATCAAGAACATGTCTGAGACATTGCTCTCTTCCCTTCCTAATTTCTGGAAGATTGCTAGAAGCTTTATAGAGGGCAAGTTCAAAAGGGTACGTTTTGACTCTTGATCACGTGATGATCTACCAACGCTGACAATTTCAGCCATCTGGCTCACGACGAAGCGCTCAGCAATGTAGCCAAATGGCGCTTGACATCGTGAAGCTTTATGTTTCACTTTTGTCCGAGTTCTTCAGTCTTTCTGACGCAGTCGTGATGCAAAGGAATAGCAGCGATTCCTTACCAAAACTGCTTCCGAGACATTCAAATTCCTTGACCACTGCCCACTTTTTGATCAAGATCCTCGCCGAGATCCAAGATTGTGCCAGTGAGGTGACAGGAATGGACATCGTTCCTGAGGCCAGCTCAAATCTTAGGAATCTGGTGGAAAGCGCTCGATGGAAATTTGGGGACACCCTCATCCGTGTTTGGTTACGAGGTTGTCTTCTCGAACTTTCTTCATACATGCTACTGACCACGATGGCCAACAGATGCGACTCTATTCCACCTCCTCGAGACGTGGACACCCTCTACGCCGGACCCTTCTGTTACACAGTCTATGTCGCTCCTTGACGTGTTCCAGAGACATCTGACCACGTCTGCATTAAAAATCGCTGGAGGGATTGAGTTATCGTCGACTTCTTCATTCCGGACCATACAGCAGAACCAAATCTCGCCTGCGTTCATGGCAAAGATCACGCAAGCATTCCTGGACGCGGTTTACGCATTTTTGGATGGTTTAGTTCATCTGACTTCGCCCGAGTGGTCCATAACGACGGAGACTTCGGGTCCAAGTCAACAGTCGCCATCAAAACCATTTGATTTGAATGATGTAGTGAGTACGATATATCAGTAAGGATTCGACTGTCTGATGGTTGAGTAGGACACTAGACTCCTTCTCATGTTATCCAATTTTGTGTACCTCTCTGGAACCCTGATTCCCAACCTGATCTCTCAGCTCGAAAGTGCATTTGGTGTGTCCAAAGAAGATGACCGTAATGTGCGTTCCTTGTTACCACATCTGTAGAAGTGATGACGATCCCCTGCTCGCAGACTCTCGTCAAGGTGGTACAAACGTTGGACAGGAAGTTGTTTGATTCGTACGTGAAGCCCAAGTCTGGCACGGTGACCAAGATACTACGGGAAGGCATTCTGGACCGGGAGATGGACTGGTACGAGACTCCCCAACCGACTGGTAAGCACGACATCTGAAACTCGCTGTATACGAGGGCTCTGAATCCTGCATAGAAATTCGACCCTACATGTTCCGAGCGTCAATGACGCTCGTAGAGATCCATGCACAAGTCAGTCGCGTCTCGGAAGGACTACTCGATCGTGTTCTATTCGCGCTCGTTGAGGATGCCGCAGACGAGGCCTTGCGCTCTTTCCAGCAAGTCAAACGTTTTGGAATGGGTGGGATGTTGCGGGTAAGTCGCTTATTTGGGAATTTCCCCGAGGCTCATATCTGCTGCAGGCGACTCTTGAAATCGAGTTTATACATCAAACGTTAGCCCGTTACGTTTCGCCTGCGGCGACCAAAACGCTTTCCGAACTATACAACAAGATATCCATGGCCTATGCCCGACGTCTCGGGGACGAGAACCTACAGGGGCACCTTGACAGCGTCAAGAAGATACTAGCTGAAAGTCGGCGAGCGACCAGTATTGAATTCATGTGTTTCAGGCAGCCCAAGGAAAAGAATAGTTCCAAAGCGACGAGTAGCAAGTCGAGATCAAAAGGAGAAAGCGGCCCCCGATCTGCTGGTCAGAAGAGGTCGGCTGCTTGAGGGATGGGTTTGTACGTTTATTTATACATAAACCTCGTAATATGGTCTATATACTTCTGCCAAGATCTGAGCTTCCATTGCAATGCTGGCCGCGCGCCACCTTGTGCCTGCCCAGCCTGCCAGTGAAGCTCTCCGCGCCACTTGCTAGGTATCCACAACTGACTCTTCCAGGCGATTCATGTGTACGATCAAGATGGCCGTTACTTGATAAAACGCGTCTCTGCTAGACTGACAAAAGTTGGCGTCCAACCGTCTCAAAAAGGTGGGGTACTACACGTTGCCCGAAACTTTCGCGTGAGCAGGGAATGGTGATGCCAAGCGACCTGAATTATGGCCTCTGACGCCGTGGGTAAGTATATGATCCGCAGCACACTCGCACGTTTAGATGCCCATCAATTTGGCAGGTACTATCGCTTCCAGCTCTCAGGTCGGCGATTTGTGTAAGCCGAACGCGCGCCTAGCGCCGCTATGAGGCCACGCAGTTCAAGCACTCTCACCATCTCATTCTCCCTCACCCCTTCCCTTTGACAATGACCACGGCAACCGGCATTCAAGTAACATTCCCTCGTCCGCGTCATGGTGAAAGGCGTACGACTCAGTTGGACGTGTCGGACATCCAGCAGGAATCAAAAGTGCCAGCACCCAAGTGAATTTGAACGCTTTTTGTCGCAGAAGATATTAAACTATCTGTGCAGATACCGCCATGCAGCACCCTCGGCACCATGGCCATGGATGGATTTCGACCAAGACGACGCTGACGTCCCACCACTTTCGCCTGGTGGGAACGAATGGAGCAGGTATCCCCAGAGTCATTTCGGAAATTGGACCCCAGAGCAGGTGCAACGATGCCGCATGTTGACGATTTGCAAAGATCAATATATATGTCACATACACAAAGTGGACGTACTCAAGGACGGGAAATTCGACAGGCCTAGCGAGAACGTTCAGGGTCGTCAAATACGCTCGGACGCTGCTTCAGCAGAAAGCTTTTGGGACGAAGTACAGAAACCAGTGAGCGTTTATCGTTCACACCATGTCACTGATGCGAATCAGAGGTCTTTCATAGCGGAATTCGAACATCCGCGTCCGGGCACTTTTCGTCGAGAACATTAGCTTGAATGTGCTGCGAATATTGGGCGCGAGGTGCGTGGCCTGTGTCGAGCATCTATTCTATCTTCATGGTCCCCAGACATGACATCGAGCCCTTTTTCTTTGCCTCCTCCGCAAACTGGATTCCATCGCGATATCAAGAAAACCCGCTCCCCAAAGAAGGCGATCGTGCGTGATCCACCCGATGTCATGTCTATGTCCGGCTCATACTGCCTAGATATCACTGTCGTTCTCCCGTTTATACGCACGGTCAACAACCAGCAGGAGAGGGTCAGCCCAACACCATCAAATGAAACATCATACCCACCGGAAAAGGGGCTAGTACCTTTCACAGGTATTCGTCGCATTCGACTTCAAGGCCGATAACGACTAACTTGGGTTAGACACGAAGCAGACTATCGACACGCAGGCCCCTCTCGTTCTCTCCGGTATGTATAAGAGTCGCAACGTATTCCACATGCGGCTGCTCACGATTGCCCAGACAAAAAGATCTTGCTACAAGATTTACTCGCCATACACATGATCCGCAATACGAAGGGTAACACCATCATATCATACCACCACCATTCGGAGCTCCAAAAGACGACAGCTAAACGCCTCCAATCTCTTGTGCAAAGAACTGGTGATAGTGTATATTGGCAAAAGATCTATGAGAAGTCAAAGGATCCGACCTTTGTATTTCTTGCCATCCTCTGGTACGCATTGTATGCGTGGGATGAAGCGCTCGAAGTGCTTTACGCACATCTGAGCCAGAAACTCGTAAGACAGTATTTCCTCGACGTTTATTGTGCTCACATAGGTCTTGTAGGAATCTGCCGACAGTACGACACATTTGAAGTATACGCGAGAGTTGCACAAGTTGCAAGCTCACCTTTTTTACTACCAACAACTTCTTCGCGACTTTGAAAAATCGGTTGAATTCGTGAAGAACACGTCCAACCCGGCAATGGACCACGACTCGGTTTCTGATCTTGAACGAGAGGCTTCCCATAACCTGTTGGTAAAAGAATCGAAGAACCTGTTG
>JBBPNN010000187.1:0-39807 GCA_038090935.1 Hortiboletus campestris
ATCAGCGACTTTTTTGATCCATTCTGCGGACCATGGGTCGACCATATTCATCCAATTTTCCCTTGTGTTTCTGACTTTTTTATGTTCTGCTTGTACTACGGGTCGCTCAGCAGACCCGACTTCCTTGTGAGATTGATCAGATCTCTGCAGAATCTTAATTTGAGGGGTTTCAGTACCCTCCTTTTTAGGATCCGTGTCCCGATGGATCTTAGACGTAGGGCGCACAGCGGCCACATTCGTCTTTGGTAGGCAGACAATAGGTTCGTCATTTGTTTCACACGTTTCGATGGGGAGAATAGAAAATTTATTCGATACGGTGAATACATTAAGACCGGTAGAACGACGATTATCTACTGGTCGGCGACAAAACCCTCTTTCTTTTCTTTTTCCGTCTCGATCTTTTGAATTGCCGCGGCTAATCCGTCGGCATCCGTATATTCGATCGTTACACCCCTAAAGACCATCGTTCGTATCTGACGGCGGGGGTGCATGTGATCCTTGCAGGGCCATGGCTTGCTGCAGCGGGCACACTTTCCTTCGGCACGAGCCTTGTTGATGTCCATGGGGACACCTTGTCCTCCGAACGTACCGACTTGGTTCGGGTGGACATTAGTGGGAGCGGTTGTAGTGGTGGTAGAGGAGGATGTGGCGGCGGGTTTGGATTCGCGAGTTGTAAAGTAATGCTTATAAGTGGGCCCGAGGGCGGTGGTGCCTTTCTTTCTGTCAGCGATCTCTTGGAGAACTCTGCCCGCTCGAATGAGGGCATGCTCCCAGCTAGCGAAATCGTCGCTGTCAAGAAGGGCTGGTTGTCCCTTTTCTACAAACTCGACAGTGTCATTGTGAACGCCGTTCCTCATGATGTTGATAAGGAGGCGGGAGTGATGGTAAACGTTGTACTCCGCCTCGATGACCAGTTGTCGAAGTCGAGTCATAAAGTCTTCGACTGTTTCTTTGCCTTGTTTGAGCGCGAGCAGCTTTTTCTCGGCCGTGCGCTTTTGGTCCAAAGGTTGGAAGGTCTTCTTGATCTTGTCTGCAAACTCGTCGAAGGAATTTACAGAGCCGAGACCTTGAAGAACGAGCAGGTCGGCGAACCTTCCTGCTGGGTTTTGGCCTTTCATGTATGACAAGACCATGAGCATCTTCTGACGATCAGAAGGCTCCTCTTCGAAACCGGCAAAGTAGAGGGTCATCGTCCTCCACCATTGAACGAACTTAGCTTTGTCGCCCTCGAAAGTATCGGGTTTCGCGGCTAGAGATTTGCCTATTCTGGCATTAGGCCTTGCCATGGGTGCGGGGGACATGAGGTTCAATGTAGGGCGCTCTGCAGCCTCATTCATTGGGGACCTCCTTGTTCTGGGCATTCGTCCTGCTCGGGGACTTGTTACGTATACTTGTTCCAAGCTGCGAATGAGCGGTGACATGGAACGAGTCGGGGGACGCTGGGGTTGAGGAGCTGCAACCACTGGAGTGTAGATGCACTGTACTCCTCGTTCTACGCCCATCGGGGGACGTGGGGGACGACCGGCGATTCGAGGGTCTCGTTGAAAGTTTTCGAACCACTCGTTGTAAAGGTTGTAGAAGGTGGAGGGGTCGTCGTAGTAATTTCCTCGCCTTGCGTCACGATCCACATCTGAATGCATGGTGTAACGGGGGTTGTCCACCCTTCGAAGGAAAGGGGACCTTTGGGCAAGCGGGATGTGGTCGGGGGGAGACGGCGTAAGGGAAGATTCGGGGGATGGTGAAGGTGGTGACTGCGCCATGGGAGTAGGCTCTCTCCAGACGTTAGACATTACGCGTTGTCCAAGTATCTCAAGTCCTCGTTAAAAACGACTTCTAGAGATTCAAGACCGAGTGCGATGGAAGGTGGGGGTACAAACATTGAGGTTGGAGTCAAAGATGGAGGAACCGGAAGATATCTCCCTGGCTTCGGGAGCACTACGCGGTAACGATGCGTATATCGACGTGACGTACGGTAATCACGCGAACCGGGGACTAAATGTATCGTATATCCCTATACGCTCAGGTCGACGTCACCTGGGAACCGCCCCTAGTGCACTATGGGGAACAGCAACGTTATTCTTATTTGTTAATCGCCAAACGAGCGATATAGACAACGGTGGATATGGAGTCGTTTACTCCGATCTTCACGCGATCAACGGATTCCCCTTAACCCTAGGGTCCGGGCTGCCTTTCGGCGGGTACGAAGCACGTGAGACGACGAGCGAAGAGCTCGACGTTTAAGACGGGGAGTGTAGTAGGGAACAACAAAAGCGGCGTCGTTCACGACAGCCACAATTGAAGGCAATGAATAAAGGGGAATGGGTTGAGAGTACTCTTGGAATAATATCAAGCCTCTTACTGACGGTTCTCAAAATGAGAATTGCATGAGTAGATAATGACTATTCCAAGAGTGGGGAATTAGATACAGAGGGACCGACTACTTATATAGTGCTAGACGAAGAGACCATGAGGGAAACATGAGGTATGATGTAGTACGTAGAATGTGATAGAATTGTCTGGAAGGAATCTGTGAGTCTGTGAAGATGTGAAGAAGTGAATAGGTGAAATAGAAGTAAAAATAAAAGCGTCTCTGACACTGTAACTGGCGGACACCAAGTTATTCTGCCACTCTGTCCCGCCAATTTGACGCCACTGCTCACGTGCAACGAACTTACAAGTGCACCCGCGTGAAACAAGCATCCGCTTGGCGTTGGTGTCGAGGCACTGATGCTATATCCACGCCCTTTGTTGTCCTCGATCAGACGACTCGGACCGTGCGGACGTGGCATCGCTGTCGTCGCAGTTGCGGGACCTTGGCCTCGGATGCAATTGGGCCGATCCCGACCGCGGATTTACCGACGATGTCAGCTTTGTCCACCTCCTGCACGACGCAAGTTCAATGCGGTACTCATGTGCGGCGGAGTCGACATGATGGCTCTCGTGGCCTCAAGTGTTGGTTGCTCGGAGGTGAGTCACCGCAGGTAACGTCGTACGAATGCATGTTCCTGAATGAGGTGAATCATTATCATACAAGTCTGACAATGTGGAGATTTTACAGAATCGCGGCCAGTCGTTGTGCGTGTGACCTCCAAAAGGAAATGGCGATACTGATTGTTGATGTCCACGTTGACTAGGTACGATCCGTGGAGATGGTGAGAGCAACCGTCAGCTCGCAGGGACTTTCCGGTGCTCGATAACGATCGAGGTCCGCGGGCGAACTGTGACCCGGAAGGCCTCGGAGAGGCTCGTATTTGGCGCGTATAGTTTAATTGAAGAGTTCCCCATGAGTTGAACGCCGTGTCGGCATGGCGGCTGGGTTCAAACGTCATTCTGCAGATCTGCTCGCACGAGCAGAGTTTGCCTCATTCATAACTTGCCTCACCCTTGTCGCGACAGCAGTGTTGGAGCGCGCTCCTTCCCCCGTATCCACGTCAGGCACTCAACACACTTTCGGCTTTGCGACGAAAGCTTGATGACCTAGGATTGAAGTACGTCGATGGACTGGGAACATCGAACCTACTCGACTAGCATCCGTAATCGCTTCAAGCCGTTCTTTCTTTCGATCACTAGCGATGTTTCGATTCAACGCTGCTTGTTTATTTCCTGGTCCGACGTACCCTGTTGGCTGGTGCATACTCGACCACAATAAAGAGGCCAAATTGACGCATTTCCGATGCATGAATCAGCTCAGGTACATAAACAACTCAGATCACACTGCGATGGGTTTCAACCCGCACACCTCCGTCTAAGACGCAGATGCCTATCTCAAACGCTCAAGTGCTGTGCATCCCTACACAAAAATTCATCCTCATATACCGCGTCGGCCTGCTAATCATGTGTTTTGTCCCGACAATACACTCCCATACATCACGATGTTCGCCAACGCCATAGCCCTATTCGCCATTGCTTCTTGCGCACATGTGTTCCCCGTCTCCGGTCTCAGTGGTTGTATTATCACTTGCGTGACCAATGCTGCCGCAAACCAGGGCTGCAAGAGCTAGTACGTTGCTGAGTTCTCCTGCATCGCACCTCATTGACCCTTTGTCAGTTCAGACCTGCCCTGCGTCTGCAACTCGGTCCCGTTCCAATCTGACGCTCTCCAGTGTCTCCAGATATACTGTACCGCAGACGACGTCGCGACCGCGACACGACTCCGGGACCAGGAATGTTAATGTTCTTCCTGTAAGGCATGCTCGTCGCTTTCCATATTCTCTTGACGCATTCATCGTTTCAAGGAGCTCTGGTAGTGCCCCTGCGTCTTGTACAGCGTCTTGTCGGCACCGTCATCGTAACAGACTCGGAAGAGGTATTCATTGGCCGGCTGGACCGCTCAGCCTAGGCTGTCGCCGACGTACAAAGAGCACTGCAGCATCCAGTGAGGTTTTGTAAACAAGAGCACGTACCAATAGACATATTCTAATCCAGTGAATTGGGTTGCATCGAGGAGTGGCGTTGCCGTTGACATCTCGTACGGATATTGTCATGCCTTGGCCCTTTCACTCGTGTCCATCACTAGGAGTCCCTTGCAGGCGTTTACCATGATTTTGAACGCGCAATTTTCGTAAGCAGCTTGGCCTCGTCTGGTTGTATGGGCACTTTTGCAGATGCTGGGCTGTAATGTGTTGGACCGTGTTGGACCACCGTGACGCATTCCACTTTGGAAGTCTCGTCATGCTCAGTGTAAGACACATCTCTCTGTGGCTGTGCTTCGAGGAAATGGGGATTTGCCGAGGCGCATATCTTTGTTCATGTGCTTCAGGGCACTTGTGTGGCCTGATCTCGAAAGTTGAAAGAGACAAATGGCACGTGCGGTAGGCAGCTACATCGACACTTCACGGGTTGAGTCGAGTTTGTGTATTTTACTGGAGCATGGAGCGCAAAGGCGGCTCTTGCTGCAACTGTAGTTGCTCAGATTTGTTGGGATTGTCTATGCGATCGGCAATGCGGTCCGCAAGCGCCACCAGTAAAGTTGAAGGGTACTTACTTAGTCTGAGGAACTAGTGCGGCCTAGGATCCAAGCGCCACAATTGTTCCGAAACCAACCATTTGTCCCGTCTTCCACATCATCATCCTCTGTACGTTGGAGGTCGGCGATGAATGTTTTAGCCCTGAAGTGGCAACTGAATCATGCCAGACAACCCTCAGGGCCTCAGTTCGCGAGGGATGCATCAAGCTTGGCGTAACCCCGTTTCAGACACTGGCACGCGTTGGTTGCACTCGCACCGGTGTAGATTTTTTCAAATTTCTCGTGCATGAGCTTTGTGTTCTTGCAGTGTGTGCTGAAACCACTCACCCACGCCCCAGCTTGAAGTCGTCGTTACTATAGCATGATTCCAGCGTGTACCCCGCTCAGGTTCTCTGTTTTACTTCTTCACTTCCACGAGGTGTCCGTTTTCGGAGGTAATATTCAGTCTTCCATATTTCAGTTTTACCCTGCGTCCACCTGCGTCCACCCAGCATTGTTGTTTATGTTATCTGGTAGTACGGTGCCAATCTCTCTTTGTCCGCATAACCTACTTGCGCAAATGTGACAATAACCTTGGTGTGCAATAGTCTGGTGACCAGACTGACTAGTGTGCAACGCTGTCATGTGCTTCTCTCGCACCGACTACGGTGATGCAGGAGTGGTGCTGGTGAGTGTACAACGGTCGGCGCCGACGACAAGCAGGGAAGAACTTGACAACCGGACTCACAAGGGATCGATGCTAATTTTGCTATCCTCGCACACATGATAAACTTCGGGGCCTCCGGGTGGGGCATGCATCAGAACGTCTTCCACGTGAATTGTTCCAGGGTTGTGACAATTTGATCATGTTCTGGTTCCCAAGGAGCCAACTCCTTGTCTGAGGTGTTTCAAGGAGATGATGGAATGATGGCGAAGGTGAAGCTCTGTGGAAACCCTGACAGTGGCGTTGCGTCGAGCGCGAGTTCCAGATCAGAAGGGGCCCCGGGCCCACATCCCCGGGTATCGGGTGATTCTCTCCTAGGGTGAAAATCTCAAGGAGTGACTGACACGAGGCAAATCCCCATCACCATATTTGCGCCATCGAGGTTTTTGGGGCACTCACGGTTGTGTATCCATCAAACATCAAATGTCTTTGAAGATTCCACATAAATACAATCATACACACGTCAAAGAGAATTGCTGTGTAGATGATGTGGTACGATCGTACTCATTAAGCTTATAATGGGAGCGAGATCGATATTATGTGAATGCATCATCATTCACTCCAGCGTAAGCGGAGCCTTTAGGGAATGGTATTAGCACCGCACAAGTTCTCAACCAGAAAAAGAACACACCGCCGGGCGTGGACGCTTCATTCCAATAGCTCGCAGTCCAGAAGTCGCCACTTGCGTGCATATATGTAGCTCTGTGGAACCTACTGCGTAATCACTCTGCCATTCTGCAATATTAGCACAGCTGCCTGTTCCCGCTCATGCTGTGCTTGTGGGAGTCAGGGTCGAGGTCATGGTGACACTTGGCAGCGTAGGGACTGGTCAGGTGTTGCCATGACAGCAGTGGCCCATGCGGAAGCAAGCTCATCAGGGCACTACCAAGTAAACATGTACATTAGGCCGAGCTTAATCCATGGGCAAACCAAGGATGAAGCATACCTCCCGGACCATCACTCCAGCATCTATTCAAGTTGGTCAGTTCTGTGGTTTATTTGGACATTAGGCCATATTCTAGACGGACACCATCGTGTTCGTGTGTCCGCTGTTCGCGCCCGTGGTGGTGGCTGGTTTACCGATGACGAGCTTGTCCAGACTGGCACTGTTCGCAAAGATTCGGATTATGGCAGCTTCGGGTCAGGTCGAAGAGGAGTTGTAGAGAAGGCCTTCGCATGTCGTGTAAGTATCTGTTGTTCCCTCTGCGAAGTGACATTTCAGCGTCCCAATTTACTCAATGTGGGATCGGTTAATTAGTGGCTAGGCACTCACAGTTGTATAACTCAGAGAACGTTGTTGGCAGTCTATCATCCATGATGTTTTCGAAACTATCACTTACTTGGATAGTGTACTAGTGATGAAACGGTTCTAGGCGGTCATATTAATGCATCATGAAAACTGCTTGCCCAGTCAATCATATGTGGAACCCACAAGTCTCGTTGACCCAGGGGTGTTCTCCTCCGCCCTGGAGAACTTATTGACTCAGGCGTACGTACTTATGTCTACCAGGTGGGCTATTAATGGTGCGACGGATATGAAAATATGCAAGTGGATACCCTAAACGTGCTGACGACTCACGAGCATGGGTGAGAATGTACGGTACTGCCCCTGAGGAAGTTGCGTGCGGAGTTGCGTCAAGTTGCGTAGTGAAGTTTCCAAGCCATTGCTAAGCGGATCCTGTGATGAGAAATTGACAACCGGTCATACGATGGTACCGAACCCATCTATCATCAATTTGATGTCCCCAATTCTGAAGGAGATCTTGGAAGCTGTTGTTCACAAGTGGTAGTACCCTTGAGCACTAGGAGCAATTACTGTAACACGACAAGGCATAAAGTTAGTACTAGTACTCGGCCGAAGCCGGAAAATGAGGTTGAATTTCCCACTTGGTTCACTGTTTCCCGTTTCCTCAACCACACCGGAGGAACGAACCCAACAACAAAAACACAGTCCAAAGTGCACCAGACGAGCACCATGCGGTCGGCGTTTTCTACCTCCTTATTCCGCCAAGCAGCTTCGCGCCGTTCTTCTCCGTCCTTTGCTGCGCGTCGGTTCGCAAGCACTAGTCAAACCTCGCAGGGCGCAAGCAGCTCCAAGCAGGTGCAAGTTGCCCTCGGTGCAGCACAACGGCTATTGGAGAGCGCAGGGCGGGTCCTCGGTCCTCTTGGTGAAAGGGCTGCCGGTTTGCTCGGGTGTGCGTATCACTCTGTTCTAGCTTTACGGGTGGCTGATTGGATTATACTGTTCTGGTCTCACTCCCTCCATTAACTCGCGTCGTCTTTGTCCCCGCTGCGTTTCCAAACACGTCCGTCGTCTGTTCTTAACTTGTGTTTGGTCCACACAGCATACCGCCAGCCCCTCATCTACAACGCCGAAGTTGCCCGTGAGCTGTTGAAGCAAATCTACATCACTGAGCGGTTGCAGCCTCCGACTTCACTCGCTACCATCACGGATGCGCACTCTGTCCTCTGGAGTCGCGCAAAGAACCCACAGTATTGGCGCGACCTGCTCACGACCGGCGAGTGGGCTCGCGTCGCGGTGTATGCGGTGGAAGCCTACACCATTTTCAAGGTGGGCCTCTTTTTTGTTTTCTTTTTTTCGGTGCTCTCCCTTTTTCTTTCCTTCTGGTGCTGGGTGCTGACTGGGTGCGAGAATAGGTTGGCGAGATAATAGGCCGAAGGCATCTAATTGGGTACAAATTGCATTAGAAGATAGACACTGTCCTACATGGGGCCTGCTAATGTGTGCGACGGTCGCTACTGCACCCTAGATATAATGTGCGCTAACAACCAAGAGATTTGCACGTTTCATTGGTCTCAGCTACTAGGCGTCCCCATATCAGCCTTTCACATGCTTTACCTCCACGCTGTAAGAACTACAACGACAACTCGCCGGTCAGAATTGAAATTTCACTATACAAAACAAATCCCGTGGGACCTGATTAACGTCCATCTCATCTCCCTTAGAGCTTCCGCCTGGAAACCCAGGTATCCTTGTGCGATCTCGTTACGATCTCTTGTTTATACTCTTGGGAAGCCTCCCGCGTAGTTATACGCTTCACGATTCGTCCCAGGTATGCTCGTACCCCTCCAGAAACTTCTACTTACCTGGGGGATCGACGTGGCGTTGGATAATTTCTCGATGTATTGCCCGTAAGTCACTTCACGGCATGCGTAGTCGGATGATTGAGCTTGGCAATATTGTCCTGGCGGAGGTAACCCACACAAAGCTGTCGTCAATCGTTGCGATGCTGCCTGTGGGAGTCCCATCCTAGAACAATACTAGTTCGCGAGTGTAAAATATATCAACAATGTCGTGCTTGCTGACGAGTCTGTTCCCGAGTTCCACGCTGCCAGCAGCTGCATAATAATTGCATCCCTTATGTAGTTGGGAATGTTTCGGTTGTGCACTTATATTCTCCAGTGGAGCTATCTTGTTCCAAGGTTGGTTCCAGTCGATGCATCCAAAAGAGCCTCCTTGAGTATCCCTTACTCTCCTGGACCCTTTGGCCTTTGAGAGTGCTCCTTCCTTCACCTATGGTATAGGTCCGAGGCCACTGGGAAGTATGATATGGCATATCAGATCCAATTACAAGCCCAAGATATAACGCCTCGACTTAGCGCCCAGGGTGGGCGCTAGGTTCTGCGGCCATTTGGGGGTTTTCGTACAGCACCAACAATAAGCCCCGGCTGACTTCCCCAGCGATTTGTCTATCTGTCGATCAATCATCTGCCCCATGGACTCTCCATTCCCATCAACGGTACACGAGATACTGTCCGGCCTTTCCAAGTGAGCTGGCTTGCCACTTAAATGGTCTGCTTTCCATAAAGACTCTCTTAGGTTTCGTATTCTGGTGGTGGGGAAGGTAGTGTTTCCTCATTGAGGTTGCGTGCAATCAGTCTCACTCGTCACACGCAAGTCGGGATGCGGGAAATCAGCATTGCTCAGTAAAGTTTTTGGTGTCGATGATCCGAGTCCAGAGAACGGGGTAAGCCTAAGCCCATTTGAGCGCATCACTCTGGAGCCTCTGTCCGACTGAGTCGCTCGACAGGATCTGTTCGAGAGACTTGAAAATTCCGTCTCTCCGAAGATTCAGGGTGGTTTCACGTTTCGCGAAAACAGCAGATTCGTTCTCTATACTTCTTCCAGTGATTTCTCGCCGAACAGTGATACCGATTTCGATAAAATCAGGGATTTCATTCACATGCGACTGCAAAACCCGCAGCAAGCACTGCATGCAGTTTGGTGGGTCGGTTCTAAGCAGTCATGTCCGAGATCATCCTAAGTTAAATCAAAAGGATTTGTATGGGTACCCCACTTGGCGGCGAACGTCTCAGTGAAAGTGGCGTAGAGAGAGTCCTTGATGTGGCACACAAGAAAGGTAAGTTAAATAACCACATCAAGTCTTTTGCTGATCACCATGCATAGTACCCGTAGTCATCGTGCTCACGAAGTTTGATCAGTTGGTCGACTCGATCACAATCGACTCGATCACAACTACTGAGAAGACATCTGACTTGGGCAGCGATGATGAAATCGATGAAGCTCGAGAGAGAGCGGAACGTCTACTTGATGACACATTAAAGAAAATTTCTCTTGACTCATTGCTGTCCCAACAACTGGTGGTCCCAATGTCTTGTGAGTAACTATTCAAATAATGATTGATTCCACAAAAACTTTGTTGTAGCAAAGGCTGGATATGAAGATACGATTTCTACATTGATTCAATCTACCGATAGTGCAATACAGAGATTCAACGGGAAACGGACGCACGATTCACCCATCGCTCTTGCATGGGCGATTGCTCAACGTCAAGATCTCGAGACAACTGTGGCAGCTACTATTGAGTAAGGTAGGCATTTGTTCTGCATACAACAGTTTCTCATTCCTTTCCAGTGTGGGATGCAAAAGCACGTTTCAATGTTTGCCCATTTTATCCCGTCCTAATTCCCGCCCCAGAACACTGGAGTAAGCTGTGTAGTACCACTAGGTTCAGGGGGAGGATGTTGGAGCAATGTGTATCCATCATCCATGAAGACATCATCGCAATCTGGAATATCCAAGATAGCTTTAGCGTGCGTTTTCCCCAATAAACAGATGCGCTATCTGATCTATCCGAAGTATCTTGGAGGAGAGGACTTCAAAGCTAGAATGTCTCATTTGGCAGAAGAATTGGCACATACGAGTCAGAATGAAACGTTGGTGTATGCTACTGGGCTATTCGGCTTTTCACTCAATGACTGCCACAGGACAATTCCTACTACCCCGGGTGCTGCTGTTACATTCGCGGCTGCTACTGCAAATCCCATTTCTGCTATTGGTGCTGTTACAGAGGCAGCGAAGTGGGTCTCTGATGTCTACCAGGCAACGTATGCTCGATGCACTTGTGGCGATTGTGATCTGGCCCTGACAGTATCTTAGTCCCAACAACATCGCTTGCATCATGGGATATATCACTGATTTGATCATAGTACTCATCTTCCTATCAGAGATTCATCAATTTCCAGAGATCTTTTCGCGTCTCATAGAAGAAGACGCCGTCAACGCCATTAAAGCGTACATTTCGTCCGGATTACTCTCTGAAGCACACAAGGAGATCCGCAAGTTTGTGGCGGTGGGCAAATGGCGTGAAGTGACCGATCGGGGGGACGGTGTAATGAAGGAGATAGTACGTCTCGTGAACAAGTTCCACCTGCGCGCCAGAGACTCGGTGAAAAAAATATCTCAGAAATTGCCATCTCCCACGGTATGTTTACTACCTCGATACCTCACTCCCGTATGAACTGGATGTGTTTTTCATAGATCTCGATATCAAACATATCGGATGAGTCAGTTGAGCAACCCGTTAAGAAGGAGTCTGTTCGATCGGTAAGCCCGAAGTATCGTTCGCTCGATCCGTTGTCCGACTAACACCGGGGTAGCTTCGTCTCCCATCAGTGAAATCAAGGGTCGTACCGCGACGCAGCGCTCAGGAACCTCCTCCGGATATTCTTACCATCGTGGAGGAAGCGACAAGGAGTCCGACAGCCCGCTCGTCTTCTGAAGGTAGTCAGCACCCGACATTGTTGATTCCTGAGATAAGCCCTGCGGAGAGCTCGAAATACTCGCCTCTGAACCCACTGAACTGGGTCCGTCGTGAACGCCATGGGGCGGACGAGGAGGCGGGAAAGTCTTGAGTGGAGCTCGCTACATATGACGGTTGGAATGTGCGCTCATACCTTTATCCTTGATTGCCAAGTGTATCCCTCTTTTTTTTTTTTTTAAAAAAATCATTTTTGTCCTGTTGGCGTGGTGCTCTACCATATGTAGGACATTCCAAATCGCACCCGTGCCTCTGCACGACGGTTCCCAGCGATCGCCGATGGTAGTAGAGACGAGTCTTTACATGTTTGATTGGCTTAGGTCGGTTGCTCTGGAATTGTTTTCTTGAGGCAGCGAAAGGGTTTTTTGTCAAGATCTAAATACTGCCCGCAGTACAAGACAACGATGACAACCATTTTAGAACTCATCACGGCGACACGAATAATGGACAAACCGAGTCTCAACAAAATTGACAATAACACCTCCACAACTTGGGATTTCGACTATCAATATCATATCAAGAGTGACGAACATCGGGGCACACTCATTGAATGGAAAATATAGACAGGTGATTAGTAGTGCACTGACCCATGAAGGCACGCGTTAAGCGCCGATTGTTCCCTGTCGTTGCAAGTCCACTGCGAGACCACCAAACCCGAACGTCACCGAACCTCCTGACACGGGTGTGATGAGTCCAGACCCTGGATGTGATGTTGTACCTCTAGACAGTGTCAAGAGTACCATCACATGGACTTGATCCATTCGACTCCGAGATACAGAGCACTTTCCCAATGGGGCAGAAAACGCGCGTTTGTGTGGGGTGCATCTTGTTTTTCTGGCCAGGAAATGCTTTGCCTGAATCGATCTGCATACAGCTTGTCACAACGATGATCCCACGGGTTTCCTCATCGTCGCCATGAAAGTATTGTCGGATCCCATGTTTGTAACACCGACTCGGACTGTTCAACTTACCAACCTCGGGAAGTTGGTCACATAAATCCGTGTCGCTCCATAGCCAGTGGATTTCCATGACCCGTGCCCACTACGAGGACCAAAGTACAGGTTGTTATTACTGTTGGGATCTACAGCCAAAACGCTATATACGATCACAAGAGTGAGTGTATGAGCGCGCTGGAGGCTAAGTCAGAATACAGATCCGAAATCTGTATAGACTATCACCAAGATATAGACGAGCAGGGTGACCCGGCCAGGTCGGTAACGAGCCAACTTTGACCCCGGAGCGCGATATCAACCCAGGGTTCACGGCGCTGATTGTGATTCATATGACATGCACCACCGAGGTGCGTACGTGCGTACACGAGTCCTCGCTGAGCTGGGTTAGTATCCACATTTTGTACTTCACTTAATGGAGGTTTGAGGTTTGATCCGTTTCGTCGTGTCTCTCACTTTCTGCGCGACTAAATTAGTAATTGGTGCAATGACACCGCGTTGTTCTTAAAAATACCATGTTTTGTTGGCTGACCTGCATCGGCATTCACAAACTTTGAGACTTACAACTGCACTGCCTGGGCATCAGACAGGTTGCTTGGATAAATAAACGAAAGATACTGATGCAACTCAGGCGGGGGAACGCAGTATTAGGTATGACATCCATCCGTCAAAGCAAGAACAGCACAGCACATGATCTTCTACTCTTCTTTCTTGGTTCCAACCTTCTTCTCTGCCTCTGCAATAGAGGCAGCGTCAGTCTGTGGGCCAGAAGCAGCTGTATGCAAGTATTTTAATCGAGTACGCATATCTGCAGAAAATAGGTGCACGCACGACCGAACATTGAAACGACCTTGAATGGTCTTTTAAGGTCACCCTCGGCTGCCTTCCCAATTACATGAATAGCAACGACTTTTGCATCATACAGGTTCTTCAGGCCCATGAGGGCTTGGATAAAGAGGGGTTGAGTGTATTTCATGTAGATATGGAAGAAGGCCATCATGGCGACACCGAAGTACGCGCCACGGAGCTGGAGGATATGTGATAAACGCGGAAGAGGGTTCAAGCAAGCGGCATACATACGAGTTTCGAAGTCTCGGAAAGATCATAGTCCCTTACGGTGGTCGTGATAAGTCCACCAGAGTCGGGCGACTAAAAGTGGGTGAGCGAGAAAATGCCAGAAGCTCTCGGAGGCTGACCATCGAGCTGGGACTCTCCACTAGGGTCGAAAACGTGAGGGCGACTTTATCTCGGAAAGAACAAGTGACATACCATATTTGAGGACGGTCTGGTCGTTCTTCTGTTTGACCTAAATGATGACGTGTACTAATCAGCTCAAAGGATTACGGCGGAAAGGGTAAAACAAAAGAGGACCTTGTAAGAGACAGAGAAGTATGTGCCAATAATGATGATTTGGCTGAGAACGTAACCGAGTCGGACGTAGTTTAGAACGACTGGGTCGTCGAACGGAATCCTGCGAGCAACTGGACCAGAGAGCTAAAAAAAATACCATTCGAACAAAATAAAGAAACTCTGCATACTTTGCATTGCCCCGAGGGAAATCACGATGTTTTGTACGCCGGAGTTCATGCTTACGACGAAGACCGTTTGATGGAGGATGAAAAACACGCTGAAGGCTTAGACTCGGACACTGGGTGTGACCAAATAGTCACGTGATTGGTTCGTGACATGTCACATTGTTATGACGTCAGTACTTGGAGTCCTCGCGCGGACCAAACCTGTTACAAGCCTGTTGGTCAAGAACAATGAACTACAACGAGACAGCGTCGATATCTCGCGCGACATCAGTTTCGCGCGCATCGAAGCACGGAAGTGTACTCTCCCGTTCTCAGTCACTCATCAAGAAAAACGTAGCTCCGCAAGACCTCAAACCGTCCGACGTCCTCATCGAGCGCTTCGTCGCTTGGAAAGTGATCGTGAAACAGCTCATTGCATACTTTGAGGGTATTGCAGACATTCAAAATAACATTGCACGCGAATATACCAAGCTCAGAGCGGTAATTCAAGTGCCTTTCAGGGCAGGAAACCAATTTCTCGGAGAGGGTGGCCTGCAGGTACGTCACTCCATTCTACGCCATAACTCGTCGTGATGTGTGCTGTAGGATGTATTCTATAGTATACGTGACAAAACTAGGGTCATTGCTGATCAACATGCCAACCTCGGTCGTACCATCGACAGCTCGATTGTGCAGCATCTTCAGAAGCTCAGAACAGAGATCAAAGCTCATATCAAGGTGCGAGCTCTCCTCTTTCTGGATTCCTGTTTTTAAATTTTCATAGAACGTTCAAAACGACACTGGCAAGCTCGCCACGAGCGTCGCTAAAGAGCGCGAGCTCTCTGCCAAAATGATAGGTGATCTTGCCACCAATTTAAGTATATTCAAGAACACTCCGATGAGCGTTACCGCAAAATCAGACCCGTATGTTCTTGCGTTTTCCATCTCCTTCCGTATCCCTGAACCCCCCAGATATGTTGCCAACGTAGCTGTTGCTCGCCAACTTCAGAAACAAGTGCACGAAGAAAACGCCCTACAAAAATCTATAATAATCATGCAGCAAAATTCAGCCCACTTTGAAGAAGGAATTGTCCGTGCCATCCAGTCTGCTTGGCAGACCTACGACGAGTGGCACTCCCGCACATCATCCTCTGTCCAAGAGACCTGGCGCGTCCTTGGTGAAGCCATGTCTTCCCTCTCCCCTGACAGAGAGTGGATCTCTTTCTCCGCCCGTTCAGATCATCTCCTCGATCCAGAGACACCTCTGAGAAACCCAGAGACTATTATCTATCCTTCTAAAGACGATCCAAGCGTCATCGCCGTACATACCGGCTTACTTGACCGCAAGAAAAGGTTCACAAGAACCTACCGCGAGGCATATTATGTTCTTACTCCTGCTGGCTTCCTCCACGAATATGCTTCCTCTGATCCAGAGCACCTCGGAAGTCATCTTCCTGTCTTCTCCCTCTTCCTTCCTGCATGCACGCTTGGTCCACCCTCCTCTACTTCGTCGAAATCTCACAAATTCCACATAGAAGGAAGGAAAGATGGCACCGGCGCCCACACTGGAAGCTTTAAATTGATTGCGTCCGGTCAGCATGCTTGGAGTTTCAGGACACGCAGCCGTGAGGACATGATGGAATGGTGGAATGACATCAGAATGCTCTGCGCGAGGTATCTTGTCGCGAGTGAACAAATGGATCGTGGGGGACCAGTCCAAGCGGCCGTTCGGTCTGTCGGCTATGTCAGCGAAGACGAGGAAGAGGGTGACGACGAGGGATCGAGCATCGAAGAGGAGCAAGACGATGAAGAGGACGGTGATATTTACCAAGACGCTGTTGTCGATGAGGAAGGAGAACCTCCTTCATACTCGCATGCCGGGAAGAATTCCGGACCTGTGATCGTGGGGAACGGATATACGGTAAGTTTTGAGTCTCCCACTTGGACATCGATCTCGAACCGCTTGTTCTTCGCCACTCATTCACTGTTTCTTTTTCCGCTCAGCTAGAAAAGAAATCACCGCCAATAGATCACGACTACGAGCATGACTATAAGGGCGTGAATGGCCATACGAACGTGTACCGAAGGGCGAGTCAGCGTCAGCTCGAGAAAGCGCCAGAGGGTCGGCTTCCACACTCAGCTGAGCATGGGGGTTCGTATAGGGACTCGAACGGTGGCTCTGTTGCCAGAACTGTTCCGCACGCGGATCATGGATATGATGGAGGGGAAAGCGCAGAAAGTCACACCGACGAATCACTGGGTGCGCCTGGGCCTGCACCCACCGAGAGTAAGTTTGCGGAGGAACTCTGATCGGGTGTGTGCAATAGCTATACTTATCGGTTCAATTTTTTTTTTTGGGACGATTCTGTTGTTGATCGCACTTCCTCTTTCTAATTGTTCTTGGGCAATGTTATGAACTGCCCTTTTGCTAATGTAGTCACTTGTCTTGATGGACCTACATACGAGTTCCTAGCGGACAATATTGTAATGAATGACAGAGTCACGGTGAGCAGCGATCGGCGGGTGTTGTATACTACGACTATTTCAGCGTGTACCTTTTCGATCGGATGTCAGAATTTTTTCTTCATCAATCATGTGTTTCTTGCAGTCACACTGTCCAAATGCACGCTGCTATGTGTAGAATAGGTTTTGCATGGTGAATATGTGTTGTATCGGGAGTGTAAATTGTAGTGGCTGCATCTGAGCATGGTAGACCTGGATTACTGAAGGGGAGTAAGATGTCTCACTGTATTGATTATACATATATACAGATACTGGAGCAACTGCATCAGGCACTCTTCCATTCAGTCTCCCATACCTATCAAGTTATAACCCATCAGTACAACTTGTCCACCACGTATGTTGGGTATATGGATTACCTCGAAGAATCGACGGCGGTCAGCCACCTTGACCCCACGGCAGCTCGTTAGGGCAAGCTTCTCCAAAGTCGAGCAAGCGTCAATGATCGGGAACAACCCACTACCTATAAACTTCTCAGTACAGTCGCTCGGAGTAAGCTGCCAAGTAAGACGGACTTGTCAGTTTGGTGCCTGCAACTTCGAGCACGACGAGGGACGAACAACACGCAAGATATGGCGCCGCGTTATCGTCGATACCAGTATTGTTGAGAGCAAGTTCTTCGAGTCTGGGTGGACTGTCGTTGACTGTCTCGGACATCAGTCCGCACAAGTCTTGTGATCGCAAGTACGGTATCCCTGACAAGTTGAAGTGCTACCATACAACAACCCAAAGCTGTCAATGGGCACGTTCGATCGGTCATACGCAAGGTATGTAGGACGTGCCTTGCACTTTCGTCCGACTCGACGAATGACGTCGGTGAGTGTGCCGTGTTCGTCGTGACGAGACGTGAGTCCTAATCTGGTATTCCCAACGAGGCTAAATTTTTCGAGGTGTTCAAGGTTAACCATGACGTTCGTGAGCGATGTGAGAGTGTCGTCCGTCAAAGTCATGGCGCCGGAACCCTGTCCACTGCCGAGTGCGCCCAAGTAGAGCGCCCGTAGGTTCGGCAATGCGCTGATCAGCGAAACGACATCCGTAGTTGACAGCGCCGTCGATGTGAGCGACAACTTTTCCAGCGCATGCGCAGGAGTGATTGTCGGAAAACGGTGAAGACGCGTAAAGGAGACGTCCAGGCGGGTGAGGTTTGGGCAAAGCGCGACAAAGGCGCACATCGAGGTTTCGGAGAGACCGAGTTGGCGGAATTTGATGTTTTTCATGTGGGGTAGGGCCATATGGGGTTTTTGTGCGAGTCCGGCGAGAAGCTTCGCAAAAGTGGCATCGGTCTGAATAGGGTTACCGTAGGGATCGGCGATGAGATTGGCATTGGTACTATTGACTCACCCATTTCTCTATGCCTGCTACCTTTAGCACTTCCAAGTTGGTGCAAGAGGTCAACGGTCCGAGGAGAGACACAGGCGAGACGCATGTATAGTTGAGGTTGAGGGTAGTCAAGGACGGGCACGCATTACCGATCACTTCCGCGGTCTTCGTGCCAACCTTGGAACAACCGCTGTGACCGTGTCAGAGAGCCATACGGAGGGAATTGTTCGTCGCACCGGAGCACAAGGATGCGGAGATGAGGAAGAGAAGGTAATATGGATGCAAAAACCGTATCGGAAAACTTGTCAAAACCAATCAAATGAAGTTCCCTGAGTGCCGAATGATTTACAACGGAAGCAACCGTTCGTCGTTGAACTCCAGGTAGATCGCTGGAGAGCACAAGGGATGGTCCACGCATGAAATACTTCAGAGTATTTCAGTCGGACAAGACACGATAGAAAATTATCTGGCTTCTTACCAGAACGATCAGTCCATGCGATAAAAGCGTTGGGCAGCTGGATCGCAACATGGAAAATAGTCTTGGTACTAATGTGTCAGGCAAGCGCTTTAGATAACGTTTGGAGTAAGCCCATGATCGTTCGTTCTCTGAAAGTGCCTGAACGTGTGTCACGAAGCAACGGGCTGCGAGGGAAGATAATGACGATACAGCACCCTTTTGAGGGAGGTCGCGGGTCGACAAAGCTGTCGCTGAGGGAGAAAGGCTTGGTTGCAAGAGGGAAGCATCGTCCTCAGTGGGTGCACCAAACACCGGAGGATTATCTCCACGTCGCCGTTTCACCAGTGGTGCATTCGACAGTTGTTGTTTGCGTCGAGACATGCAACCCCTGCGTTGTCACACGGACATTGGATTCCAAAGTTGGTGAGTCGTCACGTGATGTGTATTTAGGGGCCAGTGACGACTCCAGTGGTGGCATGGATTTTGCGCAATGCGAACACAATAGACGAGGAATGAAGTTACTTCTGGGTTTCAGCACTCAGTTCTCATCATGGATATCATCCGCCGTGCACGACTAAACAAAGTACCTCAAGGCTGTGCTGTAAAGCGCTGTTATTTCCTCTAGACACCGTTGCCAACATTGAGTGTAACACCCGAGTGACCCAACGACCGCGGACGCACCCATTTATATTCGCCTCGGACACCATCGATACCACCACGTAGGTTACGGTAGGTATAAACTAGCGAAGGTACGCAATCGTGATCATTCCCAGAATTCCAATGACAATCACTTGTAACACACTTGACGAAACAGATGTCAAACATGACGAAACAACTATTCGTACACCGGAAAACATGTTCATTGCCAAATCTTCACCATCCTCAACAGGTACACTTGTCGTAGAGCTCGATTTACCGGATGAACCTAACCTTCAGCCTCGGATTCGGCTTCTTCTTGGAGCCTATTGGAAGTTAGCTGCTAAGAGAATCCAGAGCCCGAATTTGTTGCTCTCATTGCTAGTTGCAAGCAGCGCGGGCATCTGTACCTAAATACCATCACATGAGTCTCCGCGACGTCGAGGCATCGCTTGCTGCATACCGACTGACGGAGTTGGACATTATTGTCCGGTTCCTTGATTACCACAGCAAGTGTGGAGCTAGGTTTGGGAGAGATGCTACGGGCGTCAAAATACATCAATGTAGGTCAACATCGAGGGCAAAGGTCGGGACTCACATATAGCGTCCTTTTTCGGTTGCTGATGAAGTGACTTCCTTGATCGTGAACAGTATATTCCCCTGCGTTTGGGTACCGTACGTCACCGGATCGTTGATAGCAGCGCCTGTGGATTTGGTAAGCGCAAAACTGGTGGATACCGTTTTGTTCGAAAGCGTATAGTAGCCCTGGCTATCTTTCGTGACCACCCATTGGTACTACAGTTTTATTTCTATGAGCATCGTTTAGGAATTACATGCAATTCCGGACCACTTACAGCTTGCTGGATCGAGGAAGTTGTTTCCACCGTTTCCGGAGAGAGCGAAATGACACTACCCTTGTTAGTCGAGAGCGTCAGGTAGTAGCCAGTCGCGAAGTTGATGATGGCGAAGGCTTCTTGGGGATTGCCAACGGGGGTGCCTGTGACTCGACTACGAACAGCATAAAATGGCAGAATAAATAAATATAGGGTTCGTTCTGGGGGCTGTACGTACGGAAAGAAGAGGTTCCGCTGTTCAGAGAGAATGGATACCTGCTCCCTTTTTTCGACGTTATTCCCACCATTTGCAAGCGGTGTAGACCATGAGCTGGCCAAAGGCTGCAGGGTCTTCTTGTCCTTCTGCGCGTATATCTGTAGTCCAGTGACACCCGTCCCTGTTCTACCCCAGCCATAGCCACAGTGCACCAGCGTCGACTTGTTGCTCAGGAAAAAGGCGTTCGCCTGCGCGAACTGCGCGAGGGTAGGGGGCTTGAAGTCTCCAAGCTTGAGGTGCAAGTAATTGATTGCCGGTTTTGCATCTGTCAATCTCTTCTTCTCCGCCGCGGTATACTCGTATTCATTGAAACTGACGATGCTATCGATGCCTTGGCTGACGAGGAAGTCGACAGCTGTCTGTGTAAGATCTTGATCATGATCAGAAGTCTTGTAGTTGGGCGCGGAAGCACGGTAAAGTTTATGTCCGCTGGGCACGGACTTGGTGACTGGTGTGAATCTGTGCCATCCAGCTGCGTCTCCCATATTGTGCGAAGTCGACGCAGGGAAGGTGATGAGAGTGCGTAGGCACAAAAGTGCTATATATGCGGCGTGGCTGTGCAGAGGTCGAGAGGCTGCGGAGGAGTAAGAGAGGAGCGTCGACGATTCCTCATCCAACGGATAGGAAATACTCTGGCCATAAATAACCCGAGTTCCTTTCCGCCGACGCCTGGAAGGTAAGGGTGATCTTCCTCACACTAGAAGCGTCGGCGGCGGAAAGGAGCCCGCTTCTCCACACTGCCCACGGGTGTACCGTCACTTAGGCCCAGGTGCACCGAAGATGGTCACTGCATTGCTGTCCTACGGCGTTCTGGTGGACCTACAGACGCCGCTCGCCGCGTCCACGATCAGTGATGCTCTAGTGGATTAGTTCCGAAACAGTCCGATTGCGCCTTCGTCCGGGGGCCCGCGGCAAGTGGTTGAAAGTGTTTAAGTATCTGGCTGGAATCGACAGAAACCTTTCAAGCGAGACAACGCATGTTTCACCGGCGCCTGCTGTCGCGATACCTGGCCAAACTTCGCGCGGAATTGCACCAGTAACCAGAGGTGTAGTTCCACAAGTGCTGTATATAAAATCTCTGTGAAAAGTCAGAAAATAACCCCACAGTGAACATATTGCTTCTTATTTCGATGTATATGTGGCAGGGAGATGCATGATGGACCTCACGCAATCTGACACCCTTGGAAACCTCCCGTTTTAGGAAGTAGCTTCAGCGGCGTGTTACCTCGAATGTCACACAACTATCTCCGTGATCGCGGGACACTATACCCCGTGAGCCTGAGGAGTGAGACAAGTGGATGTTTTGATGGGAGTGGAGTGGTAGTGCATCTGGAGATTGGCATCAAGACCAATGCTGAAACAAACGTACAGGTTGATGTATAGAAGGAAGTCTGAAAACAGGACTTACGCACATAGATAGCTAGATCGAGCAGAGCCAAATAGTAGCATACGAACTTCAAGAAAGCGGGCGAGAATATTGATCATAGTACGGGAAATAGCCCCGCGGTGTAACGAGCATATTGAGTAATACTGGCAGATAATGACTCGGGGCGTGGTCATCAGTTTTTTTTTGGCAATCCACGACAATATTCCTCAGGTGATGCTGCCAGGATCATGGGGTACGGACATCCGGTGTGGTCAACGCTTGTATTTGCCAGTGAATATTTCATCTTCGATTGGTGAGTGACTACATACCTGTAATATAATTGACACTTAAGGACGCGATACTCACAAATTTGATGGCAGACAGTATATAATTCAGTACCTTTCGTTCTATTGACAAGGATTTAGAACACAGCACCTTAGCACTCAAGAGTATATGTTCAAGTTTTCCGGTGTAACTTAGTGCCACTTGAAGTTCCGTGGCGGGGGTCAAGACCTCAACTGGTCACGGTTGTAGGCTAGTGTTGTGTCCCACGGTGATTATGAGCTGTCGTGCAGCGTGCTCACCCTCAACCTAATTTTACTGGCTGACCCACTGACTGACTGGTTGACTGGGGTCGAGCTAGACTAGCAAGGATGGCAAGCCGACCGATCTCACCGGCAGAACCAACCAAGAAACATCCAACACCCATCCAGCCCAATGCTCATCCATACGCAATCAAGACGACGTCCTCAGCGTTGCTATCCCGCTCAAATTCGTCACCGCACTCTTCCCACCATACTAGGCACCATTATGTCCCTTCTCCGCCTTCCTGGATACCGACAGAGACGAGCGTGCGGCACTACCATTCCTCGTCACCGTCGCCAGTCGAGGGAGAAGTGGGCGATGTCAATGGAGTGCGCACCATCCCTGCGCCATTGCCAAGCCTACGACCGTCAACTGTCGTTGCCTTACCTGATAACTCATCGGTGTCGCTAAGGGGTGGATATCAGCCGAAACTCTCGCACCGATTTCGGAGGGCAGAGACGATGTTGGGCGGTGCCATTGAGTCCATCACAAAACATCACAGTTACGATCAGAAACACAAGTATAGTCACGACCAGGACTCCAGGCCAGAGCTGTACGCTGGCTTGCCTCCCAATCCCAAGCAATGGAACACGGACGAACTCACTGCCTATCTCGAGACGTCTTTCAGGTCGGGCAACAACACTGACGGAGCCAAAGATGATCCCAGCCTCGTGGATATACTTGAGTGTGTCCGTACACGCGGTCTCACAGGTCGTGAGTTACTGCGGCTCACAGATGCAGACCTTGATAGGTACGTCGCACGTGCGGTCGTTGAGTGGTCTCCCTCACTGATTGTCTTCACACTTGAACAGTACACCCCTCTCTGATGTACAGCGCGCTCAGCTTCTTGAACGTTCGCGCACCCTCCGTACTGACGTTCTCCGCGGACGCATCTACGTTGACTCGTATCACTCGCACGAAGTCTCGGACAACTCGAATGATATCTATTCCGGATCTGCTCGCTCTTCCACCCCATTACACAGTATTCGAGGTGCCTCTGTGTCTGCTGACGACCTCCGTTTACTTCTTGACAACAACGCCGGCGAGGGCGAAACCGCCCTGCCACCATCCCCGGCCAGGTCTCTGCACCGCTCCAACTCAGTTTCGGATGCCTCCGCCCAGAGGTACAGGGACCTCGCGCGTATGCACATGCGTCGCAGAGGCAGGGTCAAAGGCCTCGTTGAGACCTGGGAACGTGCGAGCACGAGCGGGAGCGAATGTTCTGCCAGTGAGGAAGGATCCATGAGCGGGAGCGAGGCCGAGTCCGAAGGCGAGATTGACCGAGAATCCGAATCCATCCCGGACGCCAGGCGTTCGCCTGAGTCCCCATCTGACCCGCCGTCCGCTCAACACGATGAGCCATTCCATGACACCCGTTCGTCAGTGGTAGTTTCGGCGGTTGACCCCCAGCAACCACCTTTGTTGACACCACCCCCTCCGTACATGCATATGTACACCTCGCTTGGAGTAGTCGGAGATGAAGAAGAGGAACCTAGCATTGAGGAGCTATTGGCGTCATCTTCGGGCATCCCACTGAGAGGTGCGCGGGCATGGGAGGCCGACTTCGGTTTGGGGGAAACGGTTAAACGTATACCCGTTTCTGCGAGTGCAGATGCAGGCAGTGCTTCCCCTTTAGTCATGGAACCAGACACATCTCGCCATCTGCAAGACGATAACCAACAGCCCAGGGGCGATTCCGTTCGGTTGAAGAGGTCGGGGATGCGGCGAAGCACTGGAAGCAGAGGGAAGAACGCAAATACTCGAAAGCGAGTCGTCACCGCCATTTTTACCGGTTCTCCCTCCGATGACGCATCCGAGAAAGGGGACGAGATGCATTTGGGGGCCCATGATCGCCACGCGAGCGGCGGGAATGGCGCCGTTCGTGCTAATGCCTCAGCAAGTTCGGGTCTGCAGAATGATCCGGATAGCGCACTGCGGGCGCTTGAAGAGTCAATTGCGGTAACACGTGCCCAACTGGAAGCATTCAAGCTGCGGCTGGAGGTGGTCGAAGCTGATACTGCCAGACAGGAGGCGATGCCGACGCAGGCTCGATTCTCTGGCTCTCGTCATTCTTCTGGATTCGAATTTAGGCAACGACGATCGAATGCGAACGAGCAAGCGGCGGTCGAGATAACGGAATCACGCAATGACGAAACGTTTGTCGAGGCCGTCAGGAACAGGGATGCGCTTGAACGTTGGGAAACCGTGTCACTGACTGATATCGCGCGCACGATCGTTGCGAGAGCGATGGGATGGTTGTTTCCGTACGGACATCTGGGTTTGCGCGTACCTGAGGACCACGACGAGTTTCGGGGTCGCAGTGGTTCCCGTCCTGGAGCGAACGGCAGTTACCATTCTCCGGCGAAAAGAAATGGTCGTTTGCCAGTAGCACGTATGTCGTGCAGTATCATTTTGGCCTCGTTCGCCTTCTGCGCAGCGGTACTTCGGAGAATGGGACTTGGGCGATGGGTCCGCCGACCATAATCGGTGAGTGGGTACCATCGTCATTGCGATGGGGGGTGGTGATGTAGAATGGATCTGTCTACATTCTTGGACTCGTTACTGATACTCTTGCCTCGAACTTGATACCTGCTTTCTTCTTACGTTCTCTGATAGGGTCAATGCGATACCCAATGATGATCTATTGTGTCTTGCCATGTCCTTTCTTCTTTCTTTCTTGGTATCTAACCTATTCTGTTCAGACTCGTTTCCTTTATTTGCAAGATATCTCGGACCCGTACTGTGATATCTGCTCAACGCTTGACGACTTTTATGATTTGATCCATGACCTTTTCGATGATTACCGTGATTTTTTTTTTGCATTCTCATTCTTGAACGTTGCTAGCCGTAAGTGCAATTAATGGCGACATACCAAGTACAAACTTTGCATACTACGGTCAGCCCATTCGCTTTCCGTGGTCGACCTCCATGGTACTCCTAGCCCTGAAATTTTCAGAATCCAACTTCATGTTCACTCTCAGCTCGAGTACTTGCTATCTAGCTGCTTCTAGCTCAGAGTTTTAACGTTCGCATCGATGACACTGGGGCGTCAATCACCACTTTGGTATTGACTATGTGAGTTTATCGACAACTGCTACTTCACTGGAGGGTGATCCGAACCTAGCCTGCCGGCTGGTTGTGCCAATGTCGTACTTGTCATTGGGGGTGAACAACTGGGGAAGTGTACCACCGCCACCCCAATACTTGGGGCGGAAATTATGTGGCTCCCCAGACCCAAGTCTGATACTAACTGTCCCTGCAGGTTCACAGGATCTTAGGTTTCAGCTTGCTCGTGTTAGTACGACACGGCGCAATTTGAATGGCTATAGACAGAAGGCCGTACGCACGGGCTGACCACCGGATATCCAATTAGATTGTGCCATGTTGCAAGAATTTACTCGTTCCATCCATGGAGGTCACAATGGTCCTGGGTGATTATGAATCGCCATTACAAGGCTCCCGCCTAAATCCATTCGGAATAGTTTTAAGTTCGCTTTTCGCTGCTATACGGCGATAGGTTATTTTCCTGTTGTGGGAGCTCAGGAGCTCAGGGTCAAGTTGCCTTGAGGATGATAAGGTACGTCACAAAGTTATTACGTTCCCCCTTACTAAACTGGCATACAAAGGTGCATTCACTTTTGGTCGCTCTTATCAACCTTTGACCCAAGACCTCGGGACGCCCTTTCCACTCGTCGTTAAAGCCCCCAAATTTCAGGTGATCACAAACAATTGTGCTGAAGGCTGCATCACACAATGAGCTCAAGCGCCACCCAGATGACTCGCAAGCGCAATGCTTTGCCCTTGGTTCCCGACTATCTGACTGAGATAGAGCTGTAGGTTGTCGAGCAAGAGCTCCGAGCTCGTCTCACTATGATTCAAATATCCTTTGTGCCCACGGAGCGTGAATGGGCCATCCAAATTCAGTTCTCTCCAATTTCGCTCCTTCCTAGCAAAATTCTCATCTACGTATTCCAGCATGGGCTCAACGAGGTTCCGCACTCGGCTCGTGCGCTTCCCCTGCCGATCACGGTGGCTGGTGTGCCGAAGCTGGCGCGCCGTCGTGTTTCGTGCTCCAATGGTCGCAAAGGTGACACGTTGGAACACACGTATTTAGTCAGGGAGGCCATAACGAGCTCCGAGCCGAGAGCTGAACACGAAATGCGAGTCGATCGATCAGATGTCAGTCGTGCCCCGGAAGAACAGCGGGGGCGATATATATCTTTCGTGCTGGTGAAGGCGTCAAACACGAGGAAAGCATTGGATACCTCGTAATACCCTATGGATGGACTCTGAGTTGCAAATGTTACCTCGAGCCCCAGTTCCAGCAAGGAAAACCTACCAGCCCTGCCGCCCTCCCACTATAGCACTACTTATACCCTACAAGGTATGTCAATATTTACAAGTACATGGTCCAGGACCAGCACTTCAATGGTCGAGCATTAGAATGAACGTACGAACGGACTGGCCCTAGGAAATTGAATCCACGTTTCCAGAATGGGTTTGATAGGCACCATCTCGCTTGTACTACTAGTCGTGAGTTAATATTACTTATCCACATGCTCATCGACCATCATCCGGACCGTTTTCCACATGCTCGTGGCGCTGAAATGAAGGTGGCGTCTCTAGATCTATACAAGTAACGTCGCAGCTGACCATTGGACAGAGTGACTCAGAGCTTGGTCCAAAAAGGGTCGATTAGAACAATGAACCCGGCGAGTCCTTGCACAGGAATTTTCCAGGCTCGGTAGTGTCCACACCCCCAGCGGACTATTCGATAGTGAGTCACACAAATATTCGAATATTAGCTCCGCGTGTGCCACAACACTGGCTTTTTTGATCGGAGACAGAAGCTCCAAGTCCTCGTGGACGGTAAGAAATTCCGAACGTTACAATGTTCTGAGTTGAATAGACATCCCATCCAGGGGCACGACTCATCCGGATTCGAGGATGCAACCTTACAGTTTCCTTTTGGTTCACACAGCCCACTTCGTTGTACATAGTATCAACTCCGCCGATTCAGAACTGCCACACTTCCGAAATTGAACCCGAAAATTTCCTCGGCTCGACGGTTACACTAAAGACCGGATGATTATCCTCCTTGAAGGAAGCCGAGTCTCAGGTATCGTTCACTTCTGATTTTTTCCGCACCCGCCAAGGGCTGAGCAAGAGAACGTTCTTCTCTAAGCGAACTATTCTTTTCATTCAGGAATCAGTTGGTTCCACTAACCGCTGAAGCGGATGTCCTGATAGATATAAAATGGTTTTCTTGTATGGAGAGATTGCCACTGAATACGATCCTCACAAACAAGCATGGAATGAACCACATCAGCTACTCAGCTCGCAGCACTTATTCCACTCACAGTTGTATCTGTAGACATGGTTCGGCAGCTCGTTCGGAATCGCATCGAGCGGAAGGGATATCCTCTCCCTCCTGGTCCTACCCCTCTACCATTCTTGGGAAGTGCTCTCTCTGTTGACACTGAGGAACCTTTTAGGACTTATACAAAATGGCAGTTCAAGTACGTGAGTACAATATTGGTGCGAAGCTGGAATGCCTGACGCTGACAATCCCTAGGTGATATAATGTACATTCGATTTTTGAATATGGTCGTCGTGGTCCTGAATTCATCCTCAGTTGCAACGGAGCTGCTTGAGAAGCGATCGCAGATATACTACTCCAATCGTCCTTTCATAGCGACAATTAACCCGCGAGTAAATGGTGTTGGACTTGCACGTACGTTCATATATCCTACACGTCACTAATATTATTCCATCTTGTCACACTATCTTGATATGCTACCATTTGCTCTCCGTCTTGCTATTGCAGCCGGCCCGAGTGCCATGGTGACGATGCTCGCCACGCTCGATTTCATTCTTGCCGAGGATGTAGACGGCAAGGACATCGTCGCGTTTGAAGCGGAATATATGAACGGAATGGTTCGGTGAGTTGTTGCTCGTGGCTCTCATCTCGTTCTTAAAGCCATCCGTTGACTTACCTCGCGGGCGCACATGAACAAGGCATTTCTTGAACGTGTTCTCGCTAGCTGAAGGATATAATCGTCTAGAGTGATCACAGAGGCGACCCATGTCTTGCACAATCTCCGTTGGCCACGTGGGCACTCCTACATGTATACCAAGTAACTATTCCTTTCATTCAAGCAAAGAACAAAGTATCTCATAGTAGCTTGCTCGCCAACCTTGCAGGTTAGACTCTCCATGCTGGCATGGAGTGCACCACATGCCTGGAGAAATAAATTAATACAAATGTCAGCGCGTAGCAACAAGGGCTGCCCCAACGTGGCCGAACGTGGAACTCTGTTTCGTCCATCGATGGCCTTAACCGGTCATCAAAGTTGCCATCTCCATAGCTTCGGGAAGCGTCGTCGGATTGGGGTCCTTCCTGACGCTGCTCACAAATGGGCGATAAGCGATCCATGTCCGTCCCCCCCCATCCTTTTTTTAAATCCCCACCAAAGCCAGAATCCATCCTCGTTTCTTCGACAAAGTTTTCGACGAGATCGACGACCGCTTGGAACACGTTACACTAAAGAATGCGTTGAAGCGAGGCATGCAGAGCAACCTCTTGATTTTTATTTATTTATTACAAATGGCGACAAGGAAAATTTCTATTGAGTAGTTAATGAGGACGTGTACAGAAGACTGTTTAAGAGCGAAATGTGAGATGATGAGTAGAGATATTGATGAGTCGAGAAAGAAATGAAAAAAAAAGAAAGGGGAGAATGAAAAAAAAAAAGTAGAAATCAAATGCACGACCCATCTTTGGGTTATCCAGGGTCGAGCGGAGGATGAAAAAAACATCCAGAAGAAAAATAATAAAAAAGGTTGGAGCGTTAGACAACCCTTTTCCTTGTTTTAAAAAATCGCAATCACATTAACGAGAAACATGGTGGGTTACCAAAATCCTATCGCTACAACAGTACTAGATTCCGGAGTGTCATTGAACCAGAAAGAGATGGCATGTGTGTCACTATTAATTCCAACAACACGGTGACGATGAGAACGAGATGGTGTATATGATTGCGATAGCCTATAACGGCTCACCAGGAGAACGCGGGACGACGACCGGCGACGACGCATGAGCACGAGCAGAGCATGAGCGATGAGAAGTGCCGTGGACAGACGAGTGGGGCTGCGAGAAGTGTAGCTGGCGAGGGAATAAAACACAAGACAATGACGACCCGCGATCCACATATGATAGCTCTATAAATACCTACACCCAACCATTGCGTACACCTCAACCCAACGCGAACCGTAACGTGCTCGAGCTATTGGTCTCGTCGATGGGCTGCTCCACCGGCGGCGTCGTCCGCGCGTGCGTGTGCGCATAGGAGAGTGGGAGCTCGAGCGCGGGCTCTTGGACGACCGGAGAGACGGATGCTAATCCGAGCTCATACCAGGTTGGTTCAGACGTATGCCCAGCGCCGCCCACGCTCGTGCCCACACCCACACCCACTCCGTCCCCTTCAAGCATCGAGTACAAAAACGACGTCCATTCGCCATGCGTGTGCGGAGGTTGGGCTGGCGGAGGTTGAATGGGCGGGTCGACGGACATGGGGACGATCCCCACGTCTGGACCCGCGTGCGGTTGGGGAACGGGTGAAAGATAGAGTGGTGGTCCCATGCCATTAGCCGAATAGCGCCCAGAGCCGCTCCATTCAGTCAGTCGCCGTCGGTCGGGTGGGGTACCGCGGCCCATGAAAGCGCGGGGCGGTTCGGATAGCAGGGGGACATGCAACGATGAAAGAGGTGGAAGAGTGGGTGGCGTCAGCAGTGGAGGTGGTGGGAACGGGTGAGGCATGGGTGTCGAGGGGCGTAGTGATAGATCGGTCGTCGAGGGCGGTGCACGTGGCGGGACAGGTACCTCCAAGTCGACCGTTGGCTTTGTCGCTAGACCTGTGCTCGTTTCGTCGACCTGCATTGCAACAGTGTCCACCTTGGGCATACCCGTATCTGTAATGACCAACCCCTCCACAGCCTCTAGCGTCGCGTCGCCTTCGCGATCCGTCTCACCCTCCGCAGCATCGTCGTCGTCCTCATAGTCATCTTCGTCTTCGTCTTCCATGTCAACATCGGCATCCACCCAATCGGGATCATCCATAGGCCAACCGGCATCTGCATCGTCAGGTTGGTTGTCGACTGGGCATGCCTTGCGCGTCCCAGAAGTAGAGCCCCAGGAGGACAAGGAATATGTATAACTGGCGGGGGTATAGAGTCGAAATTTGGTCTGTGATGGGGGGGTGGTGCCAGAGGGTGGGGACGATCGGGTTTCGCGGGAAACGGAGCGGGCTTGCGATTCGACCAGCGCCTTGATATAATCACTACCGTAGCGGCGTAATCTGCAAAAAAAGGATTTGGGAGACACGTTAGCATGACATCATCTAAATATATATGCAGGCGGATCAAAAAGGGTTGACGAGTATATTTGCAAGGAGGCGATTAGAAGCTGATGGACGTACAAACAATCTACCCGCTCTTGACAAGCTAGTTTCCATATATTGATCTCTCGATCACGGACAAAGACAGGATTTGGAGGTACATAAAGCTGGTGTTGGGGAAATGAATGAAATTGGTCTTGAAGCTCTAAACCTTGTAATTGGGGTGGCGCTGTTGGTTGACAAGAAGGGGGAGGTATTTGTACCGATAACTCGGGGTCAAATTGGGAGTGGAGGCCATCGAAGGGAATAAGGGTATCGAGGGCGGGATCTAGTGAAGGGGGTAATGGTGGTATGTATGAATCTGCGGATGATTGGGGTGGGGGAGATGGGGTGGGGTCTGGCATGGGGAGAGAGTCGGGAGATACTGGAGGGGGTGAAGGGTCTTGCGGGGGAGAGAGGGGCAGCGGGTGTCGGTCGTGACCGGGGAGGGATGGCGAGGATTCGGGGGAGGGAGTGAGGGGGGTCAAGGGTGTGAGCGGCTCGGGATCGGAGGGAGACGAGTCGGCTGGGGATAGCGGAGGGAGAGGTATCGAGAGCTCCGGTTTGGTTGTCTCCCAGAGTGTACGCTCGCCATGAAACGGGGGCGATGGCGGGCGATTCTCGTTGGCCGGGTCGCTGATCGGCTCGGGTATCGCTGTGGGCGATGCAGGGTTGATGGTGGCGGTACTGTGGGGGCTGTAGTGAGTCAGTGGAGGGGCAGGGAGGAGAGATGGGCTTGCCGGTGGGTTGGCTGGGTGCGCTGGGGAGATGGGCGCTTTGGGAGGGTGAGCTTGCGTGAAGGAGTGGGGAAGGGACACACCTGGGCGGGGTGGGTGTTTTCCTTGCGGCGCCTCTTTGGGCGAGCACGAGGAGAGAAAGGAAGGCCATCGTGGTCGAGTGCGAGTCGCTGGCGCTTGAGGGCACGGAGGGCGCGTGGGGTGAGCTCGTTTTCTGGGTCGTCGGAGGACGAGTCGTGGTCGTTGTCGGGGTCGGGGTGTGGCCTGGAGTATTTGAGGCGGCGGTGTGGATGTGCGTGGGCAAGTCTGGATGAACGGCGGACAGGACAGGCGAGCGATACAGCCGCTGCAGCCATAATTGAAGTCTGTCGACTCGGTCGGATGGAGGAGGGCTGATCGGACTAGCAATCCATCTCACACAAAATAAAATAATTATTTAATTCATATCCTCGCAGTCAACAACACCTCGGCGCGCACGGACCATGCACGTGCACCGTGGACATCACATGACACCATCCTCCTCGACCCGCGAAGCAATCATCCGCTCACCCACCCATTGCACTCGGAAGCCTTGGCAATCCCACCTCATCTCCCATCGACCGCGTGGTGAAAGCGGAAAACGGACACCCTCTCGGCATCGCCAACGCACACTCACGCTCTCGATCTGTACATCCGTCGTTCCTTGCCTTCCGCAGCTCGCTTCGGATCGACACACGCACAGGCACATCATCCAGGGCGCCATCACCATATCCAGGGGCGGCCCAGAAGGAGATCTCCTCCGACTATCCGGCTTATCTCTTTGTATTCCACTCCCTCCACCGAGGCACACACGGCACGCTCAAAACAGACTCTACGTCGATTCCAATGACCCCGCGCACTGCAATAAACGTGGTGGGTGTTCCGCAGTGCGGCATCTTTACCTGCCTGTCTCATTTCATCGCTTCTTTCAAATGATGATGTTAGCCCTGACGAAAGTCCCTGGTCAGGCGGGCTCGCTAATCCCCTTTAGTATATTTTGTCATAGCTTTCCAGGCCCCCTCTCACCTGCATAAATACCGCCTGTCATTCCTTCTTCACCCAACTTAACCGACTTGCGCGCTCTCCTCTCCCCAGCTTCACCTTATATTCATACTACGTCTCCACCATGCGTCTATCTTTTGCAATCCTCTTGGTGCTCTCAGCAGCGTTGTGTGTCTTCGCCGTGGCCATCCCCGAGGTAAAACGTGAGGTAAGGCTCTACCCTTTGATGCTCCTCGTCTCTGTCCAACTCCCCCATGTTTAGACCCTCTTGGACAGGGCCGGTGTTGCTCCTGATGTACGTCCATGGCGCCGTGCCTATGGCTCGAATTGACCATCTTTCAGTATAAGCGCGGCAGTAGCATCCCTGGTTCCGATTCTTAAAAAAGTCCAGGTTCTAGCATACCGCTGCATCCACGTGCTAACCACCTCCTCTGTAGTTCCTTGAGACGTCTGTCACGACAGGAAATTTGCAATCAAGGGCTTTGTTATGGTGGTGCCGGGTGGGCAGTATTCCCGTGATGTCGCATGGATGTCAATGAATCTTTCAAATCTTTTTGTTCTTGTTTTGCACTCGAATAATTACGACCGACCCGTTCACGCTCGTTTCCTCTATTGTCAACATCTCATCGTTATCCTATCTCGTACGATTCTATTCTGTGTTAGCCACTCTAGTTTTCTGTACGTTCCCCGGTGTTCTAAATGGCCAAGATTTTTCCCATTGTGTTTCACCTTTGTTCGGTTCGCTGTTCAGATCGTGATCGCACGGTGAGAATGCGGTGTTGTTTACATAATCTTAATGTGCCTGTCGTCCCAGGCACAGTGTCCGTTTTTTTTTCTAAATTGTGCCCCCCGTGCCTGTCTGCCTGCCAAGTGCGTACGACGCCACCCGCGCATGGTTTGCGCACCGCCACTATGACACGTGGGATCGCAGATGGCCGCCCGTGACTTTTTCAATTACATAATGACCCATATGGTCCTCAGCACGGGATCCCACCCACCGTCTATCGTAGTCTCCCCAATGGAAGCGGCGAGCGTCCACTCGTCCCAGGCCGACGTGTGGCATCTCAAAGAGATCGTGTTCGGCTCGCGCGGTTCGAGACGACGCGTCAAGATCATCACCCAGAATTTCAATGGGTAAGTCCTCGCCCGCAGCACACGACCAACGTGCCGCTCATGGCCCCGTTAACACCCCTAGACCATGTTCCTTTATCGCCATTTGTAAGTCTTTGTCGCCCCTCATGATATCGTCGGTTAAGCATGGGAGGTGACAAGGTAATATCCTTATTCTACGCGGTCAGATCGAGATCCTCCCACCCAACCGCAGCACCGTCTCCTACGAATTCCTCTCACAGCTCGTGGGCGAGTACCTCTTGACGAGCTGTCCCGATATTGACATCTCCGCTGCCTTGTCGATCATGCCCAGTACCACGAGTCAGTCGTGTCTCTTGTCCATCGCTGTCTGCCCCTTATTCATCCGTGCTGTCCCTTTCCCCATCATTCCCCTTCTTTCTCTCTTCTTTCTCTTGTTCGTCTTTGGTGGACCCCTACCGTCGTTCGCGCATCGCGGTTCCGTCACCCAGAGGGCCTCGATCTCAATCCCCAATTCACCAGCATCACCGCCTTCTCACCCACCTCCCCCACCGACGCCGGCGAACTCGCCCTCTTTTCCCAAGCAGGCATCCAGCTCGTCCACGGATGGGTCGTCCATCCAGAGAGCCCCGAAGCAGAGGTGATGGCCCGCATTCGGGACTATGACACCGCAGTCACGTTGATCGCGGACGCGGATTACATCACTAGGGGGAGATTGCTGGGTAGGGATGGCGATGGTAATGGGAGGGAGAGGTACGGGGAGCCAGATGCGGGTCCGAGTCCACCCGCGGGGTCTAGTGGTGCAGTTGCGGGTCCGAGTTCGGGTACGGCCGCGGGCGTGGGTACTCATCGCGCGCGTCAAAGCACGACGTACTACTCGGACGAGGACCGACACAAGATCGAACACGGTCAGTTGTCCAGCGCCCCGTTTGCGCTTACTCTACCTGACCTTTTGCTCACCCTCGTGCCCCATCACAGCCATCGTCGCCCAGCAGTTTTTGGACGCAACCAAGTCCCAGCTGACGTACCACGGTTTGTTTCAGCTCGCGTCGACGCTCGAGCCCGATTCCCTCGTCGCACTCTTTCGCAACGCGCACCTGTCTGTCATGTACAAGTCTCCGGGCACAGGCTCGGTCCCCCCGCAACCCAACGCCAACCCCAGTGCCAACTCCGATCCCAGCCGCACTCCCAGCGCCAACACCAACGCCATCCCGAGGCACCATACCCAAGACCCCGCCCTCTACGCGCTCGTCACAGACGACGCCTTCCTCCACGAACCGAGCATCGTCTGGGAACGCCTCGAAGATGTCGACGGCTACTTGTCCTCGTTTTTCGATTCCGATTTCCACCGGGCCGTGCCCGTCGGGGGGGACGTGGCGGGTCAGACGGCCGAGGGGGCGTTGAGGCGATTTGAGATGGAGGCGGGTTTGGGGGTTGTGGATCCTCTCGAGTGAGTGTCGTTTTGTTTCGAGTGTGGCTATGTTTGGGGAAAATGAAGCTGATGTCGGGACGGGTGATAGTCTAGCCCTCGCAAGACAGATACAAGCCGAGGAAGACGAGCGAGCACGGGCAATTCACACGCGACGTCACCAAGCCGTCGAGCGACGACGACGCGTCGAGGAAGAGGAAAGGAGAAGAAAGGCGAATCTAAACAAGGGGGCGTTGGGGGGGAGGGGGAAAAAGAACAAGAATTGTGTCGTCATGTAGGGGGCGTGGTTTTCTTTTTTTTTTTGGACGGTCATAGCCCGGAAAGGTACTTATACGAGTATGTACTCGGAGTTCAAGTTGTTGCGGCCAGTAAGTATGTACGGAACCCCGCGCGCGTACGTGGGGTGTGACGTCAAGCCTGAGACCCGCACAGCGCTCAAGTCTAAAAAGTGTCTTGCGAGGGGGGGATGTCCGCATCGATCGGCATATCGAAGAGACGAACGGGAGTGGAGCGGGAAATACTGACAGGCTCAGCGCTCGTGACGAAAGACGACACGGAATGGCGGGATGGCCAAGAATAAGAACTTGAGGTGGGGCCGTGAGGATTCTGTTCCTCGTTCCTTTTGGACTGGCACCACAAGGCCATTGCACTATTATGGGGGAGAACTGCTTGGCCCCAATTCGCTCTGCTGTTGCGGCCAGCCTGAGTATGGGATTGGGCGCGCTCTGTGATACGTGGACCAGTGGCATTGGGGCTTGGCGTGATGGCATCTTGGTTCGTCGTGACGCATTCCGGTTCTAGAAGTACATGGTTCGCGACCGAGACGGAGCCACTGTTGTGACAAGGTGTGATGACTGCAACAAGTAAAAGCAAGGTCGTCATCTGAAAACGGGAACGAACAAAGAAACGAAAACGAAAGAGAGGGGTAGGAAGATGTCACGGTGTCTCTCTGCTTTATTTTTATTATTTTATTATTTTGGAAGCGCGTAAATACAATTATGGGCTTGCCTCTCGTTCCATTGGCTGCCCGTATACGGAACCGCACGCGTACGTGAGTGTGGTTTTGGAATTTGGGCGTACATGGGCGAGACGACGTCGGAATCGCCGAGGCGCCACCGAAATGAAAGTGGCATGATATTTGGAACATACGTCTCCACCACGACCCCGCACGGAAATCTCCCATCGAGGCGCTCGCGTCTACTTGTGCTTGTGTTATCGCGGGATGATCCAGAGTCGACTGAAACACGGGCGCTGTGAAAATGAGTCATCAGCGCCGACGAGAGACCGATGACGAAACAGAGTTCAATCATATGCGTGCATTTGGTGTGCACGGTATCGAACGAGGACGTTGATGTGATCCGACTCGAGATGGCCCAGATGGGTAGGCACCGGCGCAAAGTGGGGAGTGCCTCAGTGGCAATTCCCCCCTCACTTCTGCTGCACACGGGTCGATTTGGCGAGTGAGAGCGGGGGAGTTGGACTCGCCTCGCTGGCGAGCACAGAGAATGTAGAGCCGCCGGGGGACGCCAAGCGCGCCGTGGCGAGTCATTGAGCTGTACCGAGGCATGATCCCAAGAACGCCCGACGATCTTGCATGCCATTTAACCTCGACTCTATTCAGTTGTTACTTCATCGTCGGCGCCAGTGACCCACGCTAGTCGACCGAGGTCTGAACGAACGAGGTCGAGATGTTGACGTGTGTGCGCATGATGGGATGGATTAGGGAAGCCTCGAGCAGGATGGGTTTCAAACTTCAAATGCGTATGGAATGCCGGACCATCGCGCTCCAGCCAGATGCTTGGCAGGAGCACGATGGTCCGTCATTCCGAGTCCATAAACGCGTGAGCTCCGAGCGCCCTCCGTTCGAGCGCACTTTGTAGCACTGTGACCGTCGAGGTCCCCTGCGTTTGCTCCCGTTGCTCCCGGACACAAGACTTTACAATCCATACGGGACCATACTCGAGTGTTCGATGACGATGGAATCCACCCACATGCAAAGGCAGACGAGAACTTCGGTATACTTGACCACTCATTGTACCTCGGCGGTGTGATTGCTGCTGGGTGGTAGAGAAGAGGATCAACAAGCCTTATGTAGGTCGGACTTGAAATTTCGAAACCGCAACGGTGACATGCATGGGAACTACGACTCCGTTACAGTGGCCGTCGCCTGTGCTCGCCCAGCCAATGAAATCCCTCGGATCCGAATCATCATCTGAACCATAGCGATATCCTTTACGAAGACGTCCAACTTGAATTGTCTGCCTCGATGTCCACTGGAACTTCTGAACCACTGCAGCGTCGTGTTGCCAACACGACTTCAAGCGAAATGGGAAACTGTCTGACACCGCGTCACCGCGACGTCGAGTCTCCATCGCAGGCGCTCGTGATCACCCGTGCGTTTCTCGCCCGCTTTTTGCGTCAGGTCTGAAACTGAAACCTCTCAGGTATTCGTGCGACGGATGTTGCTGTTGGTCTGAGACGCATTCCGGTCGGATTCCATGTTTCCGTGCGTATAGACGGGACCGATTGGCGGACGGCCAACAAACCGATTTCAGTGGACGCATCGATGATTGAATGGGATGATAGGATCGCTCTGTATGGCCATCCTCGGTCCGACTCGCATTTCTTGGTCCTCACACGGCCTTTAGCCCTCCGGAGCGTGCTGCGAGCGTGCATCTCAGGGTCGGCGCCTCGTTCGAATTCGAGCCCGTCTTGGGAAATGGAACGCCGCTGTGTGAACTCGATGTGTCTGTGGGAGAATTGCTGGATCGGAGCGAGGCTACGCTTCGTGAGTGTCATGAGTCTGAACTTGTCTTTCCTAGGTGCTCACATGCTTTGGAGCGTTCACCTTTTCGCCAGAGGAAGGCGAACTCTTGTCTTCCTGTTCTTCCTTCCTCGTGACCGTGGAACGAGGCCATGTTGAGAGCGAAGAAGCAGCGTACGCGCTCCGTATCCCAGATGTCTGTTTGCACCATCTCATCGTGGCATGCGCGTCGCTAACACGTCACCAACCGCAGGTCGACTCCGTCACCCGCCGTCTGAGAGGCATCACGGAAGATGGTCAAGGTGCACTCACGCGCTACTGCAAGGATCAAAAACCGCAAGACCTCACGTTATCCATCGAGCGATTCACACATGCCTCCGATCTGTGCCCACCCGACTATGCTTGCTTCCCGGTCGTTCTGTTCAACTTGGCTGTGGCACAGCTCATCCACTGTCGAACCAGTAGTGCTGATCTCTACGCCGATGTTGATGTTCCCGTTACTCTGTTTCGGGACGTACTAGACTTGCGCTCCGTGGGTCATCCGGATCGCCTTGCCACCTTGTTCCATCTCGCTGTTGCACTCTTATGTCGCTTCAACAAACACGGGGACCCGACAGATACGAACGAAGCCAGAGAGCTGTTGTCCCAAGTTCTGGAATTCTGTCCCGTCGAGAGTTATTATCATCGTTCAGCGCTCATTGTGCTCGGTATGTTTGCCATAGATCGCGTTGTTGCGCCCACCTCCGTCGACAATGCCAAAGATGCCATTCCGTCCGCCTCGAACCATAATCCTGACGAGGCGGATGACATCGGCGGTACGGCCCTCTTGCATTTGGGCCGTTTCCAGGAGCTTGGTCAGCTACCAGATCTCGACAGGGCGATTTCACTCTTGAACGATGTCGTTCGACTCGCTCAAGACAATGATCCAAGCAGGTTTTTTTGGCTCCTGCAGCTCGCCATGTCGTACAGCATCCGGTTCCACCATCTAAATCAGCTCTCTGATCTCACCAAGTCGATATCCACTCTCGAAGATATCTTGCTGCGTTGTCCGAACGATAACGCGAGAGCGGGTTCTCTCAACAACCTTGGTCACATGCTCAGAACGCGCTTCGAGCGCCTCGGTAACCTCGGCGATATTGAAAAATCGGTATCGGCATTGGAAGACGCAGTTCGGCTCACGCCCGATGACCCTCGTTCTGATAAGCCAAACATGCTCGGAAATCTCAGTGCTTCGCTCAGGTCGCGTTACGAACGTCTCGGGGACCTTGCTGACCTTGGCAAGTCTATTTCCGTCGCTGAAGATGTCTTGCGACGCATCCCGGACCACCATCCCAACACAGTGCGCGCGCTCAGTACTCTTGGCGCCTCGTTACAAGACCGCTTCGAGCGCCACGGTGACCTCGCCGACATCAACAGATCGGTCGCAGTACTCGAGAAAGCCATCCGTATCACACCCGACGACCATCCCGACAAATCCACCTGTCTGAACCACCTGGGTGGGTCGTTGCTCAAACGTTTCGAGCGTCTTGACGACATCACCGACGTCCATACGTCCATTTCCGTGCTCGAGCAGTCTGTGAGGTTGACCCCAGATGACCATCCTTACAATCCCGGCAGGCTGAGCAATCTGGGATATGCGCTCTCGGCTCGCTTTCAGCGACTCGGCGACATCGCTGACGTCCACGGGTCGATCTCGTTGCTCGAGGATGCCGTGCGCCGCATACCAGGGAGCGATCCCAGCAAGCTAGCGTCCCAGAGCAATCTCAGTCGCTCTTTGGTGGATCGCTTCGAGGTTCTGGGCGACATAAAGGACATTGACAGGGCAGTCGCCCTTTTCGAAGATGTCGCGCTCCTCACGCCCAAGGACCAACCTGAGAGCCGTATCCGTCTAGGGAATCTCAGTAGTTGCTTGTGGAGACGTTTTCGCCTTCTCGGCGATCCAGCTGACCTGGAAAAGGCTGTTTCAGTCTCGGAGGACGCATTGGCACGTACCCCGAAGGGTCATTCCAGCGAGGCTGGGGCGCTCAGCAATCTAGGTGGCTTGTTGGTTGATTGCTTTGAACAGAGCGGCGATGCCGCTGACATCAATAGAGCGGTGTCTTTGCAGGAGCAAGCTTTGGAAC
>JBBPNN010000188.1:0-39652 GCA_038090935.1 Hortiboletus campestris
GAACTGTACAGTCCCAGTGCTTCTTCTTCGCCAGCTGCCGGGGTGATGAGTTGGTAAAAATCTTGGTTGAACTGGCAGCAACGCACTCACTGGCATACGCGGGCATGATGCCAGACGACCAAAACACCGTGACGCGATCTCAAGGTTGCATCGAGAACATGGAAGATGGGATCGATCGTGGGTCGAATCTGACTGTCTCAAACCGGCACTCGATTATCGTTCGAACTTCAGGAAGAGAAAGAGGAACCAACACACAGAGCGGCTGCATCAATGTTGAGTACTGACCTAGATGTCAATTGAGCTAAGCGTGGTCGGACTTGAAGTTAGGTTTGAGCGGCAGCAGAAATTGCTAGGTGCGACGTTGACTCGGAGTCATGTGAGGGGCAAAGTTTGTGACAATTGCCAAGTAGGAAATCCGTGACCTTGTGAGATTGACACATTGTACAATAAACCGTCACTTTCTCAACAAAAACAAGCCAACTTGCAAAGGCGTTGAATCAGGACAGCTCATCAATGCGATGAAAGTTTGCAGACGCACCCTCTATCTCCACATGGATCTCTTGATCTGGCGACCAATCGGTGTTATTTTGGTCGGGCCCCGTGCGCTCGTTATAAAGTATAACACGACTTGGGGTCCCCCTCATTAAGAGCGAGCGAAGCAACTGTAGCTGATGCTAGGATTGGTGCGTTACCGTGCTTATTCGGGAGAAGCTCTCAACGTGGACGTCCGCGTAGGGCTATAAAATGCACCAATGTCGTAACGTTCCAGCAGAACCCCATCCCAACCTCTTTCTGGCATTATGGTTGCTGGTGGTCCTCCTGCCGCGGTTCAAGAAACCTCGTTGGCACATCTCATCGATCCGACAAGAAAGTGGCACAATAACAGACGGTCAGTACACCATCATCGACTCCTGCGTTGTCGTACTCATTCACATCTTTGCAGACTCATTGCCCTCAATGCATGGATTGTCCTTCTGTAGGAAAAAGTGCATTTACCCTCTGGCCTTTCTGATGTTGTGACATTACCTATAGTCTCATCACCTCGTCGACCACTGGTTACGATGGCAGTATGATGAACGGTTTACAGAGTCTCCCTCAGTGGGAGTCTGCCTTCAACTACCCATCTAATGGCAATCTGGGTCTGCTCAATGCCATCCAGGTGAGTACATTCAACGTATGGTCTGTTCTCGTTGACCGTCAGTACGTAGAACATTGGTGCGTTGGCTGCCTATCCATTTGCCCCATACTTGTCCGATGGCCTCGGTCGTCGTCGTACAATCTGGATTGGTGTGGCCATAATGTGCGTTGCGACCGCACTTCAGACTGCTTCCCAATCCGTCGGAATGTTTATCGGTGCTCGATTCTTGATCGGCTTTGGAAATACATTTGCAGGCAAGTTCCGTAGCGATTGTATCATCCTCGACCAATCTCCGCGTGCTAAAACATGTCTCCTATGTATAGCCAATGCCGCTCCCATGTTGGTCACCGAGCTTTCGTATCCAACGTATCGCGCCCAATTAACATCCACGTACAACTGCCTTTGGTATTCTGGGTCTATCATGCACGTATCTTTTTGCTCCATGTTATGTGGCTCGCGACTCTTCCTAATGCGGCGATGATGTTTCTAGTGCCGCGTGGACGACGTTTGGTTCTTTCAGAATCAATAACACGTGGGCTTGGCGCTTGCCATCCCTGCTGCAGGGACTCCCCTCTTTTATCCAGGTGGTGTTGATCCTGTTTGCACCCGAGTCACCCCGTTGGCTGGTGAGCAAGGAACGCGAAGCCGAGGCTCTGAGGACGCTTGCATATTACCATGCCAATGGCAACGAGTACGCGTTCACTTATGAACTCTGTTGCCGACGCACTGAGATACTCGCAGACAGGACCCCGTCGTGCAATTCGAATTCAAGGAAATCAAGGCCGCCCTCGAATTCGACCGGACGGTTGCCGCGAACATTGGCTGGAGATCGCTCATTGCTACCCCAGGCAACCGTAAACGCATGCGCATCATCATCGCTATCGCCTTCTTCACCCAATGGTCCGGCAACGGTCTCCTCTCGTACTACCTCTCCAAAGTCTTGAACGAGGTCGGCATCACGAGTTCGAACACCCAACTCATCATCAACGGCTGCATCCAGATCTGGAGTTTCATTGCGGGTCTGTGTGCCTCGTACACCGTCAACCGTTTCGGACGTCGATTCCTGTGCCTCACATTTGTCGGTCTGATGACGCTATTCTACATGGCGCAAACGATCTGTTTGGCGCAATATGCGCAGCATGGGACGGCCGCTGCGGCCTACGGCGTGATTGCGTTCATCTTCCTCTACTCATCGGCATACGCGCTCGCGTTCACTCCGCTCGTGATCGCGTACACGGTCGAGATCCTACCGTTCAACCTCCGCGCCAAAGGACTCTGCGTTATGAACTTTGTCGTCTCTCTCGCGCTCATCTTTAACCAATACGTGAACCCTATCGCGTTGAATGCTCTGGGATGGAAATACTATGTACGTCCTCCCGCGCGCTCCAAGCCCGTAACTCATTCGCTTGCACGGTTGTAGATCGTGTACGTGTGCTGGCTCGCTTTCGAGTTTGTCTTTTTGTGGTTGTTTGTCGTGGAGACCAAGGACCGGACGTTGGAGGAGACGGCGGCGTTGTTTGATGGTGAGGATGCGATCGATCAGATTGTGCACAAGGCGGCGGCACACGACGTGCGCACAGACGTGTCGCTCGAAAAACGGTCAACGGGTGAAACCAACGATCGAGAACTCGCTTGATACCTCGATTGATATCCTATGCCACTGTTGGAGAACAGCTCGCAGATACCACGTTACTTAAACCTCGTCTAGTACTGCAATATTCATGGTTTTCAGCTGGCATCCGGCCAGCATAAAGCCGACAATTGGCTTATAGCTCACACCCGCAAAATGTCGTTCCAAGGAATATCTTCCACTATTGGGAGCCTGCGCCGACCAGGACTTGAGCACCATTGTAATGGTTGGTGTGGACGGTGGTCTTTAGACAGGTTGCGAAGGTACCAAGGCACTGAGAGACATCGTAGGACTAGCAAAAATTGTATTGTATATACGTGATCCAAGCTAGATTTTGCAACATTAGAATGTGCATTGTACATACAACCGCCCTCACAAGGTGGCAGCAAGAGAGGAAAAAACTGGTCCATGGCGGCCCAAGAGTAGTCCGAGTCGAGTTTCGCAGTCGAAAAGGGCCACGAGGTACGAATGAAACTCAAGAGTGACAAACCCATCGGTTCATCTCCTCCTACGGCAGACAAAGCAACATGGTTCAGATCAAGATGTTCAGGGTTTCCCGCCTGCCACATTGCATGGTTCTTCATGCAACTTCAGCACCAGCAGTACTCCCCCCGTCGTCCGACGTCCCTGTACTCCATGGTACAGTTTCAGATGTCCAGAAACGACTCCACCAAGAAAACATGTCATTAACGCGATGTAGCTCTCCCGAACATCATAGCGATCACATCCTGCAAACGGTCAAGGGCGAGGTGGAATCATGCCTCCCTCAGATGACCGTGCTGCGCGTCCCGAGGACACCACTGCCGCGATAGAGAGCACTAGTCAGTGCAAAATGGTAAAGAAGAACTCACCCAGTCATCACGATGCTGTTTCAACATCGACCGTTGTACAACGGCGACGCGTGCAGTCCGTCAAGACTGGCCGCAGCGAGAGGCTGTCGAGGATGACAGTGATGCTCAGACAATGTTAACCCGCTAATGATGAAAGACACGAACAAGTCGCGTAATGTCGCAACTTTTTTTGCGCCACGTTAATGCCGCCGGCTTACGACCCCCTTACGACTCCTTATAAGGCATGCTAACCCTGATGTGGGCATTACAAGGGTCATTATAAGTTCGGACATGTCTCTCGCTTTTTATATTTTCCCACGAATTCTTGGATCGCAATGTCCCCTTCGAGGTTACTGACCTTCTCGGCTCTGAATCATCCCCGGACATTGAGGGGAGCTCTAGTAGCTTGCTTCAGGCTGCTGCTGTACCTTCGTCGTGCACCATTCAACGTAGTGCACTCGCAGGCTAACCTAGCACAGAAATGCACACGAGGCGCGTCGATCTGGGTATCCTTTCACCTTCAGATGAGCTTTCTAGCTATCACGAGAATCATGCGAGTCACGAAGATGACCCACTGATCCCGCTAGACCCACTCACTGCGGAAAAGAGACTCCTGCGCAAACTTGATGGAAGGATTTTACCCATCCTTTGTGTTCTTTACCTGTTCGCAAGTGAGTCTTTTGACGTTGTCTAGTCCATCGCACCCTATCTGACTACCACACCTATCGAGACCTTGATCGATCCAACTTGGGAAATGCACGTCTTCAGGGATTGCCTGAAGACGTGCTCGGAGGAGACCCTACCGGTCTACTCTTTGATTGGTTGGTCGCGGTCTTTTTCATACCCTACGTCAGTGGCCAGTCCAATGGTCACTCCTCGTATACTCACATGCCAGCGGTTAGATTCTGTGCCCGCTACCGTGGACTGTACTTTCCAAGTATTATAATCCTCGAATATGGATTGGCTGCTCAGCCATTCTATGGGGCTTATGTTCCACATCCATGGCGAGTAGTTATCTGGGCCTCGCTCATCTGAGTTTTATAACCACGAGACACGTATAGTCGATCACGAACGACTTTCAGAGCCTTCTTATTGCACGATTGGGTCTCGGCGTCTTTGAGGCCGCGTTCGGGCCTTCAGTTGTATTATATCTTTGTATGTTTTTTTATGGCCTGAGGATCCGCGCTGACACCACTTTCCCCAAGCATTCTATTATACCAAAGCCGAATATGGGACCCGAATTGCTTCTTGGTTTGGCTTTGCTGCTGTTGCTGGCGCATTTGGTGGCCTGGTTGCCTATGGCATTCAGCATGTCAAGATATCCATCGCGAACTGGAGGTTGTTGTTCATTATAGAAGTAGGCTCACCCTTCCATCCCCACCCGATATCCTTACAAACGTGCAATAGGGTGCCCCGACAGTATTTCTTGGAGTGCTATGCTTGTTTATCCTACCAGAGCGGCCGGAGTCGACCGATTTGCTGACGCATGCTGAGCGCAAACTTGCAGTAGAACGTATGAATAGAGGCACGAGCGGTGACATTGGAGCAACTGTGAACAAAAGTACACCTCTGAACGCTCGCAGTTACCTTCAGTTAACCGATCTAGATTTTTAGAACACGTTATCGCTGCCTTTCTGGACTGGAGGGCAAGCTTTTCTCCGTCATGTTCCAAGTACCACAGCTGACCTGGGGTTTAGATATACGTCGCTGGCGTCGTGCTCTTTGGGTTAAGCTGCGCGCTCGGTTCACTGTCGGCCTTTTTACCCACGATCATTGAAACGATGGGGCATTGTATGTCCGTCCAAACATATCTCGGGTAAAAGACTGACCAATTGTGCCATTCCCAGTGCCTGCGATATCGCAGCTTATGACTGTCCCTCCTTATGCGGTCGCCGCTCTAATCTTGCTGATCGCGTCGTATACATCTGATAGAATGCAGAGCCGTGGGCCCATGATCGTTTCTGGATGCACGTTGGTTGGAATCGGTTACATGTCAGTTTCGACCCCCATCCGCTCCAGACCGCTTCTCACCCCTCATGCAACCAGGATTCTTCTGGTTGTCCCGCAGGCGCACGTTCATGTTCGGTATCTCGCCACGTTTTTCATCGCCGCAGGCACGCACGCCAGCTTGGCTCTCATTATCGCATGGTGTAAGCACCCAACACTTGTTACCATACGTCCTATCCCGATCTCCCCCACCCCATTTGATGTCCCGTACCTGGTGGGGAGAACATCGTTGACCAACGATCCCGTTTTCTCGGTTTCTCTAGTCACGCATAACCTGGGATCGGAAACGAAGCGCGCAGCAGGGGTGCCCCTCTTTTGCGGAATCGGGCAAGTGGGAAGTATTCTGGGGTCACACTTGTACCCCTTGACCGAGGGTCCGGCTTATTCGTGCGTCGTCGATGCCACCCCTCTGCATCTTCACGATCGTACTGACCACCGTTCTTTTTCACCGACTGATTCGCTACCACAGACGCGGGTTTGGAGGTAATCCCACTTTCACCCGCTTTCGCTGCAAAAAAAAGAAGGAACCAAAACGACGCTGACGCGCTTTCCTCACTGATAGTATCTTGCGCCGTCATGTTCTTGGCCGCGTTGTCGGCGTTAATGCTCACCGTACGCCGCCCTGCTTCCTTCGATGCCCTCATCGATCCTGACGTCTCTGGGCCCTCTCGTGCCCCTTCACCGATTAGATCTCGTACCGACGGGAGAACGCGCGTCGGAACGCTGCGTTTGGCGAACCTGATCCCGATGCGCCCGTGGACACGTCCGAGCTGGCTGACAAGGTACCTCCCTTATGTGCGCCTGGACCGTCACATCGTCCCACGATATCGTGCCGCCGCTTCCCTCCTTTCTTTTTTTCCTTTTCTTCTAAGATCGAATTTTAAACTCACAATTTGACCATGTAGGCTCCAGGATTCCGATACCTACCGTAAGGCTCGAGGTGCGTATATATATACCCGTGGAGAGATGTTGTCCATACATCCTGGTCCGACGTCTAGTTTCACCTCGCTCGAGCCTTGAACGCTTTCCTCCCTTTTCAAAACCCAAATACCGTCTTGACAACTCACGTAGCACCATCACCTGTAGGCCTCAGATGTACAACTAGATGTAACCTCTACCGAATTTCAAACAATGTTGGACCTAACATGAACCAGATACTGTCGAACGATTTATTCATCACGAGCGTCACACAAACAACATCGTCATCAACCTCGTATCGCATTTCGAAAAGAAGACGGGGGAAAAACAGAGAACCGTGGTCACTTTCGAGGGGTTGTGAACGAGGTCATAAGGTGTAAAAGCATGAATTTAAAAGAAAAAAGAGAGAATCAACTATAACACGAGGGGTACCAGAAGTAACAGTCGCAAGAGGTGTGTCAGCGTTTATTCTAATGGAGGACGATTGTACAGTGATGTGATAAAGCCTAAAGGTTGGGCACAAAGAAAAGTATGTACCGAGAATCGGGCATCTCAATCAATCCACTTGTGTTACTAGTATGTAGCCACAGTTATCGAGCCCATCCGTTTGGCTACGCACCCTTCTCGGCAGGACCTGTCGTTAGTTCGCGGAGGATAGTAGGTTATGCTCCGCACGAGAGGGCGACCACTGAGTGCAATAGCCAAGGAAACGGAACAGGGCTCCCGGATATCTTTTGTAGCGAGTCGTTTAGCGAGGTCAGCCCTACACAATTGGAGCATGCCAGAAATCATGTCAAGTGAGATCGCCTCAGAGCCCCATTCATGTGTAGCATGTCTCGAAGTCGACTGGTTAATGATACATCTCGGCGGGTGTCCTAAAACTCAACGAGTCTATCTGCGGGTGCTGTACTCGTCGACCTTACCTCAAAGCAAGTCATACTCTTCCAGAAGCGGATGATACCGTAGCTGCGCGGAACGCGCGTCAACCTGTGTCACGGACGTGGAAAAAATCTGCCACAAGACGCGCATCGCGGCTGAAAGACTCGGTATCTGAGAACTAGAGAGATGTGAGAATAGTACTCCACACATCCACGCCTGTCTGCTCTGGAACCTTCCTAGCACCGAGACAGCCCTAGTTCACGTGGTTGCGGACAAAGCCTAGGGAGCAATAACAACCCTCCCAGGGTGATGGATGTGACAAATTGTTTATAAAACCCAGTGTCGCAATCGAACTTGAGGACCTCAAGCATGCGCCAACTCTTCGTCATAGGGAAGTTGACTAGACTGAGCACCAGTTTACGAGGATGTTTGAGCACGTGAGAGGGTAAAGCGTGTCGTAGGATAGGCAGTGATGCGTGGCATCGTGAATTTGTTGCTCAAGGCCACAGTCAGAAAGATCGTACAAACGGCCGAACGTGAGGTGGATTAACCGGAGGGAATCTGTACGCTGAGGGGATGCCAGGGTAGCCAAGGAGTATAAATAGTTTTTGATTCATGTTGACACGGAGACGGAGACGGAGCGTAGGCAACATCTGGTCTTTTGGTCGCAGGAGGCTGAGAACAAAATGGAGGTCCCATAGTGCAATTCCAGCTCCTGGACATTATGAATTGGGTATCTGTAGATGCGATGCTAATGTTGCCCAAATTTGAGTCCTTTGGATGGAACACGAAAGAGACCACTCTGTTGCGGAGACAGTACTCCAGTGCGACATCATCAACTGACAATGGGTGTGGAAAGCTCGAGAGATTCAAGATGCTTATATGAGTACAGACGACCTGTAAGAGTTGATGGATGTCCGATCGAGCGACTTTTCTGGGTTGGTAGAGGGATTAGTGGTTGACAAATTCTCAGGACGGACCTCAATCCCGGACAAAGTAAGATGTGGTTTTGAAGGAACGGATCCCGCAATCTGTCTGATCGAGCATGGCCGACGGAGAAACAAGAGTCACTGTCAAATCTGAAATGTTTGCGGTATGGTGACAAGGACCATGCCGCACCCTCAAGCTGGGTAAGAACTAAGAAGGCTGACTGCAGGCAACTTGAACCGGCCTCGAAAACAATATTTAGGGATCATAGGACTAGCAAAAATTGTACTGTTATAAATGGTCCAAGCTAAAGCCAAAAACTATCTCCTTAGATTTTGCAACATTGAAATATGCTTTGTACATACAACCGCCCTCACAAGGTGGCAGCAAGAGAGGAAAAAATTGGTCCACGACGGCCAAAGAGTAGTCAGAGTCGAGTTTCGCAGTCGAAAAGGACCACGAGTCACGAATGAAACTCAAGGGTACAATGTTCCCAACCAACACATCGAACCCATTGGTTCGTCTCCTCCTACAGCAGACAAAGCAACATGGTTCAGATCAAGATGTTCAGGGTTTCCCGCCAGCCACATTGCATAGTTCTTCATGCAACTTCAGTACCAGCAGTACTAACACCAGCAGTACTCCCCCAGTCGTTCGACGTCCCTGTACTCCATGGTACAGTTTTCGGATGTCCAGAAACGACTCCACCAAGGAAGCATGTCATCATGCGCGAACATAATGCAACTCTCCCGAACATCATGGTGATCACATCCTGCAAACGGTCGGGGACGATGTGGAATCCTCCCTGCCTCAGATGACCGTGCTGCGTGTCCCTAGGACACCACTGCCGCGATAGAGAGCACTGATCAGTGCAAAATGGTAAAGAAGAACACACCCAGTCATCATGACGCTGTCGCAACGTCGACCGTTGTACACCGGCAACGCGTGCAGTCCAAGACTGGCCGCAGCGAGAGGCTGTCGAGGATGACAGTGATGCTCAGACATAACCCGCTCATGATGAAAGACACGAGCAAGTCGTGTCTAGTGCGTGATGAGCCTCGTAGCCTTCGAGCTGTCATGGGATGAAGAAAGAAACTTGTTGAGGGTCCGCTCGCTTTTATATGTTGTCGGTTACAGTGACAGAGGCGACGGTATTTACCGAGAACTCTATCGATCCACTTGTGCTACTTATAGTTAGATTTTGTTTCCTTCTTCATGGCCACCAAAGCCATCAAGCACTTCAGGCTTCGGGAGCTTGCAAGAGCCTCGCCACCACCACCCGTTCCCAAGCCAACACCAACTGCATCCCCCAGTTCCCCCTTTGACCTTGCCAAGTTCGATTTTTCGCAATCCACTCGCGTCGCGCCGGAATCGTCGACAAACAACTTCCTGAAGCGTACAAACCCGTTCATCCCTACGAAAAACTCACAGACGGGTCGATGGGCACCACCAAAGTACTCTTTGCGTCAGCAGGCAGACCTCATCAAGAAAGCACGCGCGTCGGGCACCTTGGGGCTGCTCCCACCTGCACCAAAGACGTATGCGGCGCACCTTGCAGCCATTTCGTTTTCCAAGGCGCAACCGGCATCCAAAAAGCCTCTGGCGCAGGCTGGGGCTGAAACCCAGCTTGGAACGGACACGAACGGCTCGGAAGAGCGGTGGTCCCAGCCTATCGATTGGGTCGGCGAAGTGAAGGAGCGCAAAGTGCCCGGAGCGGAGGTTGGCAACAGGCTTTACGCGGGAAAGAAGCGTATGTTCAAGGGCCACAAGTGGGAGCGGGTGGCGGAGAAGAAGGCTATGAAGCGGAGGATGCTTATGCGCGACATGGCGAAACGCATCCAACGCTACAAGCAGGCAAGTATTTTTTCAGTCTCTTGCCTTGTCCTTGCATGGTGTCCTTACAGTTTCTTTCGTGTAGTATCACAAGAGGAGGCGACCGAACCCGCTCAAGCCCTCAAAGACTTCGGGCGGGAAGCTTCCATTCTAGATATCATGTATGGTGCATCATTAATTGCATTGGTATTTCATGCTTCGTCCTTCCTGTCTCCTGCTTGGTCGCCGCACTCTTTTGCATACCGCAAATCCCAATAATCAACGGCGCCTCACGCGTGTCACACCGAATGAATATATCGCTCCACACGATTTTCCTGCTGACCCCGGCTTGGTCCATTGGCTCTGGGCGCGTGTTATTTCGCTTGACGCCAGATGTTTGCCTCCGTGTTCCATCTGGATGTGATCCTACAGATATGCTACGAAAAGGTAATGATACGTCTTAGCCTCACACTTCCTGATACGCCATGTTATAACAAGTCGAGGACTGGTTTTGAATATACAGGATCTTGATTTCCCCTCTCGTTTCCTGCGATCAAGGAGGCCAAATATTCCATGCCGCACACCGTACCACATGGCCGACAAAAAACCTCAATGTCTCACCCGGGGATTTTTTTTTGGAGTTACAGTAAGTTGGACCAGAATCCACAGCGGAGACGTACCCGGATACGAATTCTCTTTGCAGCGATTGCAGCATGCTCTAGATATTCTCTGTACCCCCTCATCGGTAACGCATGAACACTCGTTTGGTTGACCTGTTTTTCCGAATTTCTTTTCCGAAGTTCGTCTTATGCTGTCATGTGTTTTGCTCAGCGGTTTGAACTTGAGCACAAGTCGCAGCGATCATTCTCACGTCTCCAGCTGTATGCCCATGCGGGCGGGCGGGCGGTCTTCTGGGCCCTGGTAGTCTTGAATAAGAGATACCAAGGCCCCTTCTGAGACGGTAATGACGTACTGGCAGGAGTAAGAACTATAATGTACATTCCCGTCCTTTGCCCTTGCCGTCTGCGCCTCCTATGTGTGGAAGTTGTAACTTGGTCGTTCGGGAGTCACTGAGCTCCACTGGACGTCGCCCAAAGATACTGGGCAATTTACTGCCTGATGAACCTCAATGTCATGGAGTGGGGTCACAGCGTGCCTTTTGCTTGGAACACCTACAGCACACGTTCCGATCCGAACATGCAAGGAATTCAAAGGTGGATGATAGAACCCCATCCTGGTCGTAGGTATCTCCAACCCAATGGAGTAACATCAGAGGATCAATTGGCGGACGACTTAATAAATAATCAAGTAAGGAACGAGAGAGAGAATGAAGGTGTTGCGCGGTACGGAGTATCAGTCGAGGTATCAAGCAGGTTCTTGATCGATCCCTCCATCCACTGATCGTTTTCCGAGAGACGCGTCCGTGTGCGCGTCGTGCGCAGCCGCCTTGTGCACAATCTGATCGATCGCATCCTCACCATCAAACAACGCCGCCGTCTCCTCCAACGTCCGATTTTTGGTCTCCACAATGAAGAACCACAAAAAGACAAACTCGAAAGCGAGCCAGCACACGTACACGATCTACAACCGTCCGAGCGAATGAGTCACGGCGTCAGATCGCGCGGGAGGACGTACATAGTATTTCCATCCCAGGGCGTTCAATGCGATGGGGTTCACGTATTGGTTAAAGATGAGCGCGAGAGAGACGACAAAGTTGAAGGAGCAGAGCCCTTTGGCGCGGAGGTTGAACGGTAGGATCTCGACCGTGTACGCGATGACGAGCGGACTAAACGCGAGCGCGTACGCAAAAGAAAAGAGGAAAATAAACGCAATCACGGCGTTGCCCGAAGCGGCCGTCCCATGCTGCGCATATTCCGCAAAACAGATCGCTTGCGCCATGTAGAATAGCGTCATCAGACCGGCCGAGGTGAGGAAGAGGAATCGACGCCCGAGACGGTTGACGGCGTACGAAGCATACAGAGCCCCGATGAAACTCCAGATCTGGAGGCAGCCGTTGATGATGAGTTGGGTACTCGAATTCGTGATGCCGATCTGATTCAAGACTTGGGAAAGGTAGTACGAGAGGAGACCGTTGCCGGACCATTGGGAGAAGAAAGCGATGGCGATGATGATGCGCATGCGCTTACGGTTGCCTGGGGTCGTGATGAGCGATTTCCAGCCAATGTTCGCGGCGACGGTCCGGTCGAATTCGAGGGCGGCCTTGATTTCCTTGAATTCGAATTGCACGACGGGGTCCTGTCTGCGAGTGCCTCAGTGCGTCGGCAACAGAGTTCATGAGTGAACGCGTACTCGTTCCCATCGGCATGATAATAGGCAAGCGTCCTCAGAGCCTCGGCTTCGCGTTCCTTGCTCACCAGCCAACGGGGTGACTCGGGTGCAAACAGAACCAACACTACCTGAATAACAGAAGGGAGTCCCTGCACCAACGATGGCAAGCGCCAAGCCCACGAGTTGTTAATTCTGAACGAACCTAACGTCGTCCAAGCGGCACTAGCAAACATCGTCGCGCGTTAGAAGGAATTGGAGCCACATTACATGGAACAAAAAGATACGTGCATGATAGACCCGGAATACCAAAGACAGTTGTACATGGATGTTAATTGGGCGCGATACGTTGGATATGAAAGCTCGGTGACCAACATGGGAGCGGCATTAGCTATACATGGGATACATTTTCTTAGTACGAGAAGATTGATCGAGGATGACACAATTGCTACGGAACTTGCCTGCGAATGTATTTCCAAAGCCGATCAAGAATCGAGCGCCAATGAACATTCCAACTGACTGGGAAGCGGTCTGGATTGCAGTCGCAACACACATAATGGCCGCACCAAACCAGATTGCTCGACGACGACCGAGGCCATCGGACAAGTATGGGGCAAATGGATAGCCTGCGAGCGCACCAACGTTCTACATACTGACGGTCAACGAGAACAGACCATACGTTGAATGTACTCACCTGGATGGCATTGAGCAGACCCAGATCGCCACCAGATGGGTAGTTGAAGGCAGACTCCCACTGAGGGAGACTCTGCAGACCGTTCATCATACTGCCATCGTAACCAGTGGTCGACGAGGTGATGAGACTACAGGTAATGTTACAACATCAGAAAAATCAGAGGATAAGCGCAGTTTCCCCTACAGAAGGACAATCCATGCATTGAGGGCAATGAGTCTGCGAAAACGAAAACGAAAACGCGGATGAATACGAAGAAGCAGGAGTAAACGATGGTGTACTGACCGTCTGTTATTGTACCATTTTCTTGTTGGATCGATGAGATGTGCCAACGAGGTTTCTTGAACCGCGGCAGGAAAACTACCAGCAACCATAATGTCAGAAAGACGTTGGGATGAGGTTGTGCTAAAAGCTTTTACGACATTGGGGCGTTTTATAGCCCTCCGCGAACCTCCATGTTGAGATTTCTCCCGATACGTACGGTAACGTACGCCGCAATCCTACATCAGCTGACAGTTACTTCGGTCGCTCCTGATAGCCTAGGGGGACCATAGTCATGTTATATCCAACCAGTCGTCGAAAGCAACATCAAAACAAGGCCGATTGGTCACTAGATCAAGGGGATTCATGTGGAAAGTGGAAACAAAGAGACCGTCGGCAATCTTTACAGTAATTGAACTGTCCTGATTCAACACCTTTGCAAGTTGGCTTGTTTTTGTTGAGAATGTGACGGTTTATTGTTGTGTCAATCACCACAAGGTGAATTTCCTTCTTGGGCATTTGTCACCGAGTTTCAAAGCCCCTGACATGACTGGATCAAGCTTGCTTCCGACCACCACCATCCTCCCCGATGGCAGGCGCGTTCAGTGGACATCTCCTCCACACGTTCAACAACGGCACCGCTCAGCCCAGCACGCCAACCATCGTCACCAGCGGAGCCATGTCCTTTGACGCACGCGCCCACGGCACCCCTGCCCCCCCGCCCTTTTTCTCCCCTTCGCCCATGCCCCACGCGGCCTTCGGTTTCACCCCATTCTCTGAAGACAGCACCACCTCCAAACAGATCGCCACCCTTCAAGCAAAGCTCAACAAAAAACTTGGCCCGGAATATATCAGCCAACGGCCCGGTCCCGGTGGTGGTCCCAAACTCACCTATGCAGAAGGATGGAAGATCATCAATCTCGCCAACGAGGTGTTCGGGTTCAACGGCTGGAGCTCGAGTATCGTGAGCATCGTGACGGATTTCGTGGATTATAGCGAAGAGTCGAAGCGGTTCAATGTCGGGGTAATGGCCATCGTACGTGTGACACTCAGGGATGGGGCGTATCACGAGGATGTTGGGTATGGGGTGTTGGAGAACGGCAAGAGCAAGGCGGCTGCGCTGGACAAGGTGAGCTGGTGATTTTGTCTTGTTGTTGTCAGGATCGAGAGAACGGCATGTCGACGTTTCTTCGGGGCTTGTATTTGTAGTGCAAGAAAGAGGCGATCACAGACGCCCTGAAACGGACGCTTCGGAATTTCGGAAATTTACTTGGGAATTGTTTATACGACAAATCGTATACGCAAGAAGTCGTCAAGATCAAGGTTCCTCCGGTGCGTGTTTCATTTCGCACCATTGCTGTTCCAACGTCTATGCTCATTCAGACGTTGCTCTTAGGCCAAGCTTGACAAGAACGAGTTGTACCGTCGACCCGAGTTCGAGGAGCGCGTACCGAACGGTCCCGTGCCAGGACCACATGGCCAGGCAGCGGTCTCCGAGGGATCATCGAGCAGACGCGAGGAACCTCGCATCAAAGTAGAGCACCAACTCGAGACACCCGTTACGTATGTACCACGACACCTCCGTCAAGAAGTGGCCGCTGCTGCTCAACAAGCCCAAGCCCAAACCCCCACTCGTGCCCTCGCCACGCCGCCTCAGGGAGCATCGACTTCGAGATTGGGATCGGGCATGATTGACGCCACAACCGACCGTGCTCCACTGCCGGTCGACGCACCGAAATTCAACGGACTGACGACGCCGATACAAACGCCAGCAAAGGCCCAGCGCCCACCACCTCCACCTCCACGAGCACCCCCACCACGGGCTGCCGCAACATCGCCGCTCGCTCGGATGCCTAGTGCCCCAGAACGTAGTGGGTCTCTTGCTGAGCCAATGCCGATGCAAGCCCGTGCGAGTTCCGCAGATGCAGCGGACCAGGCCATGCACGACAGTAATCAGGGCCATGGTCGAGTGGATGACGATGACGATGACGCGTTTCCGCTCAGCACCCAGGACGACGCATTCTTTGCCACGGTCGATCTCGGTGAAGGTGATCTCGGACGGCCGATTGATTTTGATGAGGGCATTGGCGGCGTGAGTGTGATGGACGGGTCTGTGCTCGAGCCAGAGCTGAATAGCGTGGAGAGGTCGTCTGTTGCACCGCCTCGGCCCGAGCACCAGGTACGTGATGGCGTTAGGAGCTGGTCGATTACGGGGTCGTCGGCTGGTGGCCCTCCCAAAATGAATGTGCGGAACGGAGCGCAGGGGCAGCCCGCTGAGAAAGCACTCCCTTCCGCCAATGCCGAACCCCACGCGAGCGGGAGCGGAGTGCATCCACACCCTCGAAGTGGACCTCCACACGCCGCGTCTGCGTCCACTTCCACGTCGAGCACGCGCGCAGGTCCCTCAGCGCGAACCTCGGTGGGTGGGCCCCATTTCTCGCCTGGCATGGTACGTCTTTTTTCCCTCGAGCATGGCCACGCACCGCTGACTGCAACATCCTGCGTATATGCGTCATTTCTGTCCCCCTCGACTTCACTCTACTTTTTCTTGTCGTTTGGGCGGGCAGAAACCGGCCATGCAACACGCCCCCAAGCCTGTCGCCCCTGCCTGCGTCCGGACGACGCCCAGCAACCCCCAGAGCGGACCGACGAACGCGCTGAAGCGCAGTGCAGAAGTGATGCAGTGCGTGTTTTGTTTCGGTCTTGTGCATCATTGCGTTTGCTGAGTCTATGTGATCGTCTCAGGGCAGGCTCGGGCTCGTCGCCGCGTCCACCGATCCAAGGCATGGGCCTCGCTCAGAGGCAACAACAGTACCAACAACAGCAGAACGCCAGCTCGCGCCGCCCGCCGGACACGAGCGAAGGCAACGATCCCAAGCGTCTCAAACGTTGATCGATGATCAACGTCTTCCAACCCATGCTTGTTTTCATATTTTCATTCTCACATCCCTACGACGCATATGCTGTACCGCTATCGCACAACTTTTTCTTCGTGTAAATTGTTTTTCGATGCCAAGGACAGACTAAGTAGATGGAAAGAAACGACAAACAGGTTCATAATACGTAGGATTGCACGATGTGAGAGTACATGTCGATCATTGCCAAGCCTTGGCGCTGTACATGATGCATGATGGACCTTGAATATTTTGTCCACACGAAGACGCGTCGCGCGCTGTTCAATGACACGTGACCACACGGCGTCGTGTTTCGACTCTCGTCCAAGCGTCCCTTCCCTCGCGCCGAGCAACACCTCCTATCAACGCCTCGTCGGCACTCTCAGGCTGGTGCAAAGAAAGAGAAAGTTTACCTTTGGTTCTTTTTCGCATTTTGGTCGACCTTGAAGTATTCATGTACGAGTGTACCCCACACACTGGGGTCAGTTGCGAACTTCCTCTTTCTCGACCGGTTAACCGCTGATACCAGGCCGTGGAGGGCAATCAGGTCAGTCCAAAGCCGTGAACCAAGGCGGAGGCTCCGCCAGTGGTTGATGGTGAAGGACTTGATTACCAGTCTCACCTGCTGGAGTTGCAACGAGCGCTAGCTGCTCTGGCTCGAACCGAACTACCACTGTTCCATTATTGGCCACAGTGGTCTTCCCGAGCAATTCGTAGCCGACTCGAGGAGTCGAATGAAGACGATCTTGCCGACACGCAGACACAAACACGGTGGCTATGTACATGAGCCATTGCGATAGTCTCGAGTTCGAAGAAAAGTAAAAAGTACCAAGCTATCTCAGCAAATCTGGGCTTTTGGGTCGCCTTTCTTTCGGTGAAACGTGCCATGTGGCATCATGATTGGATTGATCACCATCAAGGACCTTCGGAGAAAGTCAGATATCAAAGTACCAAGTCCAAATCACCGACTCTTCGGGACGCCAACAAGTGGAGCTCAACCTCTCGGTTGGAAGCCGGTGAGCATTGGCTGCTACCAGTGCATTACAGACAAGCGAGGGCTTCATGTGCAAGTGGTTGGTGAGCAAGCTCAACAAATAACCTCTGGATTTTGAGATGAATCGATCACGGTCGGTGGTCGGCCGATTTTGTGTCGTGAATGCTACCGAGAACTTTGAGGGCGTGGCCCACTAAAAATAATCTGTGATTGGTGAGCAGTGGCTAACTTCGCGACTTTGGGTTTGATTCAGAAACCGGCGTGGGTTATAGGTGAGCCGCTTCCTTTTGGAGTCCCTGTCCAGCATCAGAAAACGCCAGGAGGAATGACAGCCCTGGGAACGCCCGCATTTTCTCCAGTCCGTCGTTCAAAAGTAGGGGCATCTCGGAGGGGCATGGCGTTCAATATCTCACCGGTATTACGACAGCACATAAAATTCCATATGACGAACGCCTCGTGTTCTGTAACCGTTGCTGTCGCAACGTTGGGTTCCAAATGAGTTCCGAAGAGCTCCACTTCTGATGATGGAGTTGGTTCATACCCTTTGGATTTCTGTGCTCCTGCTTGAGAAAGAGCTTGCTGAACGCACTTGTACACACTCACTCGTGGTGGAGCAAGAGCAGTTGGCGATGCGGCCACACAAGAAGACGCCGAGAATCGATCAGAGGTTATTGTGCTTGGCGATTCCCCGACTCCTCTGGAACTTTGACTTGTTCATTGGTTGATCTGGTCCCGTTATTAACGAAAGTTGAGTCACATCGCCAGTGGTGCTAACTGACGTCACGTACTAAGCTCCATGGAGTTGTCTTGCGTCGCCGCTGAGAACCCATTTGCGGCTTACGCCGGGAAGGTGGCGGTTTGGTAATGAGTCGGTTTTGGGGTTATCGTTATCATCTGGACACTCCATGAACTCCATGAATGTCCTCTTATACGTAGACTCGAGTGTTGCGTCGCGATGGACTCATGGAGGAGTCGTGGGTCGATGTGATGACCTGCCATGAATGATTTTGCCACGAATGTGTATATAGTAGACAAAAAAAGAAATGACCCTATGTTAGAAGGTTAACATGATTATAGCCGAACCACTTCGCCTCCCCAGGCCTGTTGCTTGGCGCGAACACCCATGACCTCTGGTTTTCAGCTGTTCTAGAACCGGTTTTGGAGCTCGTCCATCACCCACTCGTCCTTTGGACAGCATAGCGCTGCCGCCAACTGCAGCCTGTGCTGTTCAGTCAGCGACTTGTCCCGAGTCACAGCTGCACGGAAATTCATTAAAACTACTTTTGGCTCCTCGAAAACGTGTCTGCCCTCGGATAGCGCTCAACCCTGGATTTTTTCCTTTCATGTTGACCACAACAACGGACCACCCGCCTCGCGACCAGACGCCATTGCGCTCGTCGCCTTTCCAGGTATGTATGAGCAACCTTCCTTTGTACATACGTCACGTTTGAAATTTGCCTGCTCACTGCTATTGGTAAGGCTCAGGCGCTCCACTTCCTCAAGAAACTCGGACGGGGAAGTGGGAGGAAGTCGAAAGACATTGTCTCCCCTGTCGCCATACCTACTCAAGACTTCCAGCGTGCACACGCCTCCGTAGACCTCTTGCGTAAGCCTGACATATCGCGCTTCATCGGGTTTAGGGTGGCAGGCAGTCCTAATCCAATGGATACCGATGCCTCGTCTCAAGACGCTTCTGCGAGCAATATTTCGCCCCATTTACGACCCGGACGTCACACCTCTTTGGATTCCTCGCGCACTGCGCCCATTCATTCGACCTTCGCTGGTCACGATACTGCGCCACCGTTCTTTCATGATCAGGCGGGTTCAGGGAATCAAAATCTAGTAGACGAGCCCGGAAACGTACTCGCTCCAGCGCTGTTGTTCACGCGGTCCAATCCGCTACCTGACGCTGTTGTGCGACCTGCCCGAGATCCCGCATCAAGTCCCGAGATCCCGCCACAGATTAGTGTCTGTCCAGAATCGAAGCCCTGCGAGCAAGCTGTGCAAGACATGCCGCATAATGACATACCACGACCTTCGGGGGATGTCGCCTCCCATCATGACGCTCTCACGACCCCATTGACTGACCCCGCACCATCGACCTCTTCCGACCCGTGTGTCCTCTCCAGGACCCAATCGCTACCAGCCCCAGAGGATTCCACCTCAGCAACTGACCCACCGCGTCCGCCTTTGTCGCCCCGCCATAGCGCCCCCTTACCCCCACCACTCCGTCTCACGACGGAACGTGGTCTCCGATTATCACCGTCCATTGTTATAAGACAACCTATACCTTTATTCAATTTGCCTGCATTGCCACCATCACCCCCTGCACCAGGCCCGTCGCCGAGCCAGAGGGTACCTCTGCGAAGCATGCCTTCGTTGTCTAGATATCCTCATAGTAACGCCGAATGTCAAGCGGATCACGGGGATGCGATGTTAGAAGGTTCAGACGACGACGATTGTGACGACTGTGACGAAGAAGAGTTCACTGATGCTTTAAGCATTCATCAGAGTGATGACGAAGATGATGAACCCCCCAGCGCTGGTCCATCCGGTTCTCAAGGCCCCAAGAGCTTGCAAAAACAGCGCATGAAGGATGACGAACATATGACCGAAAGTTCCGCTTCTCCTGTGTCGCCCCAGAGCGACTTTACTGGTCCGAATATTGCAGACTACGTTTGTCCCAAGACCAACATCAATACCGTTCAATTTCGGCCATCGCGTAATTCCCTAGCGATGTATCCGTTCTCTCCAGACGTACCTATTGCCGAAGATGTTATCCAGCGCCTTGCTCTGGATCCTGACCCTCAGTTGGAGAGAAAACCGAGTCTTTACCGTGTTGCCTCGCGCAGCATGATCAACCTCGTTCCCACTCGGCGCGCTGAGCGGGGACTGGGTCCTCTCAGGCCTATGGAAACTGCGGGGACCAACCCAGGGTCACCTTCAGGACGTACCACCGAATCTCAGGAGGAAATTGAGATAGACGCAATACTTGAACGTCTCCGACGACGAACTTCCATGCCTAGTTTCCATCCTACTTCAAATCCTCCGCCGTACCCTACGTTCAATCCACGTCCAAAGGAACGTCGTGTTGCGCCACATGAGGATGAAGGGCGAGAGCGGCTACCGCCTTACAGCAATTCCCTGTACCTCATAGCCATTATGCCTCGTAAGATGGAGTTTATCTCCCCTGGCGTACAAGCAAGGGACCGCAAGTGGAGACGCGTGGTGTGCGAGCTGGAGGGGACTACTTTTCGGGTATATACGTGTCCTCCTGGCACCAGTGGGGCGGGTGTTCTAGGAGAGTGGTGGGAAAAGCGCGTTGGCGTTGGTGACATGGCTTGTTCTAATCCGCCTCGGACACGAAAAAAGGGCCCGGAAGAGCAGTCGGAAAGGCCCACAAAACTGGGCATCGACGAGCCCCAAATACCTGTCACACCCCCAGCATCCTCGTCAGGATCGACGTCTGTCCCCCCCGCGGGGCGAGGAATCACACTTCAATCGTCGACGACAACCCAATCTACGATGACGTCCACGCCTAGGCCGGCAAAACGCGTGTCGGCTGCGATCTTGTCGCCGTTTAGAAGTTCAAGCACCATTCGGCTTGAAACGAATGCTGGTGAAAGTTTGGGTCACGAGCCCCGCGAGGTCGAGGCGTTACCTGTCGACGTGCAAGACAGTCGTTCATCGTCGTCGCAGGAGTCCACAGGGCGAGCGGCTCCGACTCCGGTGGCTCAGCGATTGTCTCAGTCATCACAGCTTCGTTCGGCTTCGCGACTCACTTTTCTGCCTGTGGCGACGGGTCGAACGCAGTGGCGCAGTGGCGAAATACCGAAACCGCCCAAGTCATACCTATTGCGTGCATATACCTTACAGCACGGGGAGAGTGGTTTGGGGAATGATTATCTGAAGCGGAAAAACGTGATCCGAGTGCGGTTGGAGGGGGAGCAATTCTTGTTGCAAGCACCAGATATACCTGCTGTTGTGGAATGGATCGAGGTACGCGGTTTGCAAATCTAGTGATGTGAATCTTATTACTTTGCAGGGGCTCCACGCTGGGACCAACATCGCATTGGACATCGATCAACGACTGATGCCGAAGGGACCCATGTTTCCAAGGTCGGTTCTTCTGTATTGCGGAGTTACTTTGTCGGCTCATAGTGACCCAGGCGGCGGCGGGTGCGTGTGCGAGCCACGCCGGCAGGTACATCTGGACGACCACCGCCTGTACCTCAAGCATCGGCGTGATGGTATTGATCTTCAGATATTCTGACCCTCACTGGACACTAGCATCACGCATACGTTCCTTACAGACTTGATGGTGGACGATTTGTGCAGCTGTATGTTTTTTCACGGACATGATAGAATAATACAAGGTCGATTGTATTTCCCACGGTTTTTGCTGTATACTACCACGTTCGGTTTTTGCCTTTGGCCATCGTCGCATCAAACGACCTCCTCCGTTATCTTGTATCCGTACTCTCATCGATTTTCTTTTTCCACTGTTTTTCCCTTCCTCCTGGTTCTGGCAGCCGACGAAAGCCATTGCCCAAGCGTTCCCCTCCCACTATCTCCTCGCCAAAATCCGCCATAGCGCAGCCGTAAAGGACCAACGTTATTGCACACAGCTTGTTTTTTCCACCATTCGCACCCCGCTCCTTCACGCCAACGTCTGAACTATTGAAACACGACTTCACAGTATGGCCGATTCTGCGACGGAGATCGATCTGGACTCGGTCATCGAGCGATTACTAGAAGGTGGGTGGCGTCGTCTTTCGGGGGTTACCTCCAAGGTGGAGGAGGGCATACAAACGCCATTGGCGCCCTCGTCGCTGGCTGGGTGGAGGGGTTTCGAGGGTGGGTCTAGGGCGTCGTGCGGTGGTGGAGTCACCACATCATGCGGCAGTGCAGCGATGTGCTGACGTCGGCCGATGGAAAAAGTTCTCTAGGGTGCAAGCTGCGTCCTTCGAACAACTCCAGCTTATTCTCACTCCAGGCCATCCTCTGTTTTTTTTAATAGAATTATTGATGCCTGTCCCTTTTTTTCCTCCATTTTATTACAGTGCGTGGTAACCGACCAGGCAAACCGGTGCAACTACAAGAGTACGAAATCAAATATCTCTGCACGAGAGCACGAGAGATTTTCATAAACCAACCCATTCTATTGGAACTAGAAGCACCCATCAAGATTTGCGGTTCGTCACGATAATTTCGTACGACCTCGTTTTTGTTATGACTCATACCGCCGATATGCTCGCAGGTGACATTCATGGTCAATACTATGACCTTTTGCGACTTTTCGAATATGGGGGTTTCCCTCCAGAAGCAAACTACCTCTTCCTCGGCGATTATGTCGACCGGGGTAAGCAATCCCTCGAAACCATATGCCTCCTCCTCGCATACAAGATCAAGTATCCTGAAAACTTTTTCATCCTTCGTGGAAACCACGAGTGTGCAAGCATCAACCGAATTTACGGTTTTTACGACGAATGTGCGTCGTCCTTTTCATCCCTCCAAGACGTGGTCAGTATTAAAAACAGAACAAAGGCAAACGACGGTACAACATCAAGCTATGGAAAACGTTTACTGATTGCTTTAATTGTCTACCCATCGCTGCCATCATCGACGAGAAAATATTCACCATGCATGGTGGATTGTCTCCCGATCTCCAATCAATGGAGCAAATACGAAGGGTCATGAGACCAACAGACGTTCCAGACACTGGTGCGTCCGCCTCCCGTATGCTGTGAAGAGCTATCTCACACCGATCATGCAGGACTACTTTGTGACCTTCTATGGTCAGACCCAGACAAAGACATTACTGGGTGGTCGGAAAATGACCGAGGCGTTTCGTTTACGTTTGGACCAGACGTCGTCTCGAGATTTTTGCAGAAACATGACATGGACCTCATTTGTAGAGCACATCAGGCACGTTTCATCCACCTACCCTGATGTCGCTTGTCGGCTCCGATCTGATGTATTACAGGTCGTGGAAGATGGTTACGAGTTCTTCGCGAAACGACATCTTGTCACATTATTCTCAGCACCAAATTATTGCGGAGAGTTCGACAATGCTGGCGCCATGATGAGTGTCGATGAGACACTGCTTTGTTCCTTCCAAGTGAGTTGTCACGTGATCTTACACAGCCAACTTGGTGACACGGTCCGGTGAAAGATTCTCAAGCCCGCTGAGAAAAAAGCCAAGTACCCATATGGCGGCATGAACATGGGACGACCGGTGACACCACCTCGCAAACAGAAGAAGGGAAATAGCAAGACTGGTTAAGTCAGGTGGAGCCTTCCTTCATCTTTCTTGTTCCAGTTTCGTGTTTATTTTCTTTTTTTTAATCGTGTTTCTCTCGGTTCTCCCGGTTATGGCTGGCTATATCTTGCTGAAGGGATGGTTTATAATGGTGGGAACGACGACAGGCCCCGCACCAGCCCTCTTTGTTGTCATGGCTGCCGAAACTAAGCAACATAGTGGAGCGCTGGTTGACGACGAGGTTGAAGTAATGATGGACCCATTTGCATGGTACCTTGGCAAAGGAGAGCGATCACCACATCACAATCCCTACCGTATCTATTTGTTCACTTGGACATGACCCTCTCCGTAAACAAAGCAAGCAGTCCTCTCGTTAACCTCCCATTTGGGCGGAGAGCATCGGCGCTCTTGGCTTTTCCTCTCGTGTACCTTTTTTTTCTGTGGCAGCAGTGAATGGTGTCCGCGTGGATCCTTGCTCACGCCGTTTTTTTTCTTGTCATTTCTCGTAACCATCTTTTTTTCTTCCCTTGCAAGGCACTCGATAGCCTGATCCCCTCCTTTATTGTATTCCTTTCTCTCTCTCTCTTCTCCTTCTCCCCATTGTCACAGTAGCTCTGTCCATATACTACATTGACTTAATTTTCTCGGGGACTTGGGTTGATCTGACGAGTGACAACCCGGTGTGGGCATTCGTGCGGCGGTGAGATGCACCTTGGACGCGCTTCCTGGCTTGCGATTATGATGTGGGTTGTGCCTGTGGTGGTGGTGGTGGTGGTGGTGCGGGAAGTCGAACTCGCACCATGACCGGGTGACGTGGTATGGTTCAGAGGTCCCTCCGTCCGCAGTGATCTTGGGCTTTTGCTTCTTCCCCTCTGCTCTAGGGCCCTCCTATCATTTGGATAGGACAATTCCGGGTCCACGTGGGTATCTCCGATTCAGAGACACAACACGTCTGTGTCGTCGATTGGGACAGCCTGAGAACAAGCAACGACGACGACCGGTTGCCGCCGCTTCGCGCTGTCATGCAGCCGTCTTTGCAAGTACATACCCGTCACAGTAAGTACTGCATAGGACGTAACGTCGGTCCAGGGTCACGGAGGGGGGGACGGAGAACGCCAGCGCCGTGACGGGCGGTTCCGCGGGTACAGTAAGTATCAATTGAATCTGATCGCTTTTGCAGCGGACCGTCGATCCGTGGGTGCGGTTGCGGTGTGGCCAGTATCATCGGATGCGAGCGGTACGCCGCCTTTGGCACAACAACAGTCCCGAGGGACAGTGAGCTGGTTCCATGCTTGAGCTGGTCTTCTTTTGGCCCGGGAGGAAAGCAACGCGGTGACCGGTTGCTTGCTTGCGCTCTTGCAAGTCAAGTCGACCCAACCCAGCAATGACGTTTGTCACGAAACGGCATTCCAGATAGGGTGACTACAGAGGGTCTATTACGGTCCGGGGGGTGGGGCGGAAAACCTGGTGGATTTGACCAAGTGCCATGACGGTTCTGAGGCGTAGTGCTCTTCTACCCTTCCAAACCGAGACCGTGTCGATTAGGCTTGCGCCTCTCCCCACCTCCCCACCTCCCCCCCTTCCAAAACGCCCGCGTTCAGTTCCCAGCCATGTGAACCTCTTATCTCTCTCAACGCGTCGGAGACCTACGGAGTTGAATAACGCCAGGAAGCAACTCGAAGAAACATGTCATGTGGCCCGCAATCGGTCGGGTTTGCGAATAGAAACCGTGTCAACTTTGTTGTCCATTTTTCCTGCATCTATCGGTCCCGAAGAAGTTGATGTGGTGATGATAGTATGGAAACAGTACCTGCCCGATGACGCCGGCTTCAATCTGCATTGATAAGCAATACATCCACATGAGGTGTGGCCGTTAGCTGGAAAGCGTTTTGTCGGAACCATAGGTGATAACCTCTACGTGATGCGTAGTCGGGAATCTTGTTTCGTTGAATGTATTATACATGGGAATATGTCAAGGAGCGCGTATGGCTAGTTTTCAACTATCGACGATAATATAACAGAAAGCCAGAGCAAAAAAAACAGATACACGAAGTATGGCCCCAAGGAGAGAGAGGGGGGGAGGGGGACACGCATTGGGAGGAAGTGGGTGGATATCATGCACTGTCCGGACCAGTAGAACGCTTTTCGAGCGCAGAATCCGCGCGCACTTCATGGGCCTGTGCCTGGTGCGTGATCCGCTCGATGGCATCTTCGCCATCGAACAACGCCGCGGTCTCCTCCAGCGTCCGGTTCTTGGTCTCTATGACGAAGAACCACAAATAAACGAATTCGAATGCGAGCCAGCAGACGTACACGAGCTAGATCCGTCGAACGGCTGTCGTCAGCACGGCTGTCCGTCATGGATCTGACATTGAGGGCCACTTACGTAGTACTTCCATCCAAGGGCATCCAATGCGATCGGGTTGACGTACTGGTTAAAGATAAGGGCGACCGAAATGACAAAACCGAAGACGTTGAACCCTTTGGCACGGAGGTTGTACGGCAAGATCTCGACCGTGTAGGAGACAATCAGGGGAGTGAATGCAATATCGTATGCGGCGTAGAAGAGGAAGATGAATGCAATGACGGCATGTCCAGCAGCAGGAGTCCCATGCTGGGCATACTCGGAGAAGCAAATCGCTTGAGCCATGTAAAAGAGGGTCATCAAACCAGCAGAAAGCAAGAAGAGGAAGCGACGACCGAGACGGTTGACCATGAAAGAGGCGTACACCGCCCAGCCCAAGTTCCAGACTTGTAGAATACCGTTGATGAGAAGCTGAGTGCCCGTATCGGTAATACCGATCTGGTCGAAGACTTTGGTCAAGTAGTAGGAAACAAGACCGTTGCCAGACCATTGCGAGAAGAAAGCAATAGCAATGATGATGCGCATGCGCTTGCGGTTTCCAGGAGTAGTGAAGAGTGACTTCCAGCCGACGTTTTGAGCGACCGTACGGTCAAACTCGAGGGCAGCCTTGATTTCCTGGAATTCATATTGTACGAGGGGGTCTGATCTAGAGGCAAACTTGTTAGCTGAAATGGGTTTGTTTTGGCGTTCACTTACGCATTGCCGTCGGCGTGATAATAAGCAAGAACTTGCAACGCCTCATCTTCGCGCCCCTTGTTCATCAACCAACGAGGGGACTCGGGTGCAAATAGAATCAGGACAAATTGCAACACCGAAGGAACAGCCTGTAACAATGATGGTAGGCGCCATGCCCATGAACTATTTATCTTGAAGGTACCGTACGTTGTCCATGCGGCACTAATAGATTGCCGTGAGTTGAGAGTAGTAAGGAGGCATATCGCTTGGGAAAAAAACGTACATGATAGAACCAGAATACCAGAGGGAATTGTACAGGGACGTTAAAGGAGCGCGATATGTAGGGTATGAGATTTCAGTAACCAACATGGGGGCAGCGTTGGCTGTAAATATTCCTCAGCTTATGGGACAGTAAGGCTGCAATCGTTGCGGGACTTACCTGCAAAAGTGAGGCCAAAGCCGATCAAGAAACGGGCACCAATGAACATGCCAACAGATTGCGAAGCGGTTTGAATGGCGGTAGCAATGCACATGAAAACCGCACCCAACCATACGGCCCGACGACGACCAAGACCGTCGGAAACGTAGGGGGCAAAAGGATAACCTGCCAGCGCACCAATATTCTACGTACGTATGGTCAGGAAACATATATCAAAAAAAGTTTATGGCCAGATGTGCTCACTTGGATGGCATTGAGCAGACCAAGCTGCCCACCAGATGGGTTGTTGAAAGCAGACTCCCACTGACTGAGGGTCTGCAATCCGTTCATCATACTACCGTCGTAACCATTCGTGGACGAGGTAATGAGACTGTAAACAACATTACAATGTCAGAGAGATCATATAACACGTCAGGGTCGTTCGAGGCGTACAGAAGGACGATCCACGCATGGAGGGTAATCAGTCTGTTGGCGTGCGAGTGAGCGCAGGGAAGCACGACTAGTACATAAGGTACCCACCGCCTGTTATTGTACCACGTTCTTCTCGGGTCGATCAGATGCGCCAATGAAGCGTCCTGGATCCCAACGGGAGCACCAGCACCGGCACCCATATCGTCTTTTGAGTATTTAAGAGAAAGGAGCGAAGGGGGTGAGTGTGGTTGAGCGTTCGGTTGCCCGTCTTATAGACTTCGGCGCGGGAAACCCATTTAACTCCCCAGGGTCGGGGATGGGAGGTTTTTTCCGGAGGTACCCTATATCGTCCAACCCCAGAACCAATCATTGACGCGTTTGTGGCAAGATGCTTCGATAATTTGGATTAGTTGAGGGCCGGGCGGTACAACTATTTCAGGATTTCTTGTCGGGTGATGTGTATTTGCGCCAACAGTTGTACCTGGATGCTGTTCGCGATCTGGAACCAGAGGAGGAAATGCCCAACAGGCTGTAGCGTGATGAACTTGTGGACCAAGTTGTGCGAGCGAGTCATGGTACGGTTTCCGTCAAGCTATTACTCGACTCAGCTACAGAGCGGGGAGGGGCATGTAATATTGAGATGCGATCATGCAAAGCCGCGGCCATCCCATAGTCCGACGAGTCGACCCTGTAGTTTGTCGACTCGGCTCATTTCCCTCTATCATATCCGGCGGCTGAGCGGAAGTTCCGTTTGTTTCAAGGATTGTTTTCGTCAATCACCAGAAACCCAGGTTTTAAATTGACAAGCCTAACCAACAAGAATCTCCACGCACTGGCACCGGCCGCCGTCCGTGCATGTCGCATTCACTGGTACTATTTGTGTCGTTCATCATCTCCATAGGGACATTGAGGGGTGTTTCTCTGTCAAATCTGTCTGTAAAGCGTGATACGCCGTGATACCAATTTGCGGTTCTTGCCATGTGACCCCTCTGCAGAATCATTGTGTCCGCATTCTTGATGGTGAATAACCATGGATGACATCTTGACTACCAGATCACTTTTGCCGCGGCTCTCGATTCAGAGCTCGGTCCTTGTGGTTCACGGACCGCAGACTCGGACCATGACGAGCATGACATGCGCATGGTCACCCAACACTAGGCAGGCCGGATCTCTTGAGGCTGAAGATAACGTACTAGTGATCCACTCATTTGGACGAGTGGCCGCATTCGTTCCAGTCGAGGCAAACGATGTGCCGTCTTTTTGATCAAGCCTGAGATGTTGGCATTTCCAAATCGGACGTATGCAGCGGCTCCGCATGAAGAACTCCGAGTGGCACATATGGGTTATGATCCAATATCTTCTCCAATAGAAAGGCGGCCGTCCGGATACGCCCCATCGACTGATCCTTGACCCAGGCAGGCAGACCAGAGTCCTTCTGAGAGAGATGAAGTCATCGCCGGATCCCCACCAACGGATACCACTCTCTCCCACCCGGAGGGCATCCTTCGATATCGCGACATTTCCTATCTAGACTGCTCAGACACGTGTGTTCATGCATTGCTGAGCACAGAAGAGCAACTACCTACAAAGCGTACAATGCAAGTACGAAAGTAAAAATCGTCGATAGCATGCAGCATCCAACATCGATCACCCTCCAGCACCATCACGGACAAGCAAAAAGATCCGGCGTCCACACACAGGACGGGTCATAACCGTTTTAGCATATCGCTCGCCGATACGTCCTTGCTCTTGCTATGGGCACTTCCTGAAGAAGCATCATGGTACACTTGTCCGTTCCCCATGCTCGTGCTGGTCTCCGCCAGCGACGGGGGCACCTGCGCGGGAACAGCCACCGTGTCAGCCTTTCTCCGCCTCCCAAACGGAACGACCCAGTTGCTCGCAAACGTCGCTAGCGAACTCGACGCCGTTGGCTGAGGAGGTTGTGCGAGCGTCTGTGTATGTGGCAGGGCACCCGAGGAAACTCCTGGCACACCTGCGCCAGACCTGGATCCCAAAGGCGATGCTCGCGCAACGTGATACGACGCTGTCCGCCGCCGATGCATCAACAATTGCGAGATCCCGTCCGAGAATGACTCTGATGGCGAGGGCGGACCAGCGACCAACGTAGGCTCTGACGACAATGGGATCGCAGAGATCGTGGGTTCCGTCAGTGCTGTCGTCGCCACGGCTTTCACTGCAGACGGGGAACTCGTGACTGTCGCTAACGTGGGAGGTCGTGCCGAAGATATCCTGGATGTTATCGAGAGTCGGGATGCACGCGAAACTGGGCGTAACGGCGAGGATGTACGTGGTTGTGATGTAGTAGAGCCTGCAGACAGAGGAATCAAGGGTGGTGACGGTGCCGGTACCCCTTTGGGCGATAACAATGGAGACGACGGTGGCGGCTGTGGTTGTGGAGAGGGTGAGGGTGAGAGATGTGAGCTAGGAGGGGACGTAGGCGCCCCAGCTTTGGACGGTGGAACAACTATCGACGTTTGATCTTCAGATGGTTCGGAAGACGCTTGGGCGAGCAATCGTGAGAGCGACGAGGGTCCAGCAGAAGGCGTCGAGTTTGCCCGCGGGCGCGCGGGAAACAAATGCGAAGTAGGGGGGTGCGTGACGCTGAACGAGTCTTCGACCTGGGCTTGAGGTGGCCCTGGAGGAATCGGAGGTCGCTCCGGCGTGGCCAATGTCGACTTGCGCTCGCTTTCTGGGTCTGACACAGCGGAAACTTTTCGCAAACTGGTTCTTCGTTTATTGATTTGGCTGGATTGCGTCCAGTCTTCGACCTCTAGCATGTAGTACTTAATGCCGTCACCCAATCCATACGGATTACTAGTCGGATCCTGTGAAAATAAATTTAAATGAGGCATTGGAGGAGCACATGTGAATCTTTACTTTTTGGTCGACCACGCGCTCGGTGATGGACGTAATCCGAGCGACAATCCATTCTCGTGTCTTCAGCTGTTCCGCTAAATGCCCCGTTGCCAACAGGAAATAATGAGGAAACGACACTGCGCACATAAAACAAACGTTCGACGTCAGATCCACCGCACATGAGATAGATCTCGAGGGGAAAAAAGATACGTACCATTAAACGCCGCCCATGGTTTTGACACTGAATTTCGGGTGGGGAGGAACAACGCGAGATCCCCCTTGGCGAAATTTCGAAACGAAATCTTGCCCTTGGCACGCTCTCTGTATTCCTTGCATTGCTTCTGCCATTTCCGAATGACCGTCCCCGTTTTGGCGACGGCGTCCAAAAAGTGGTCATGGTCAAACGCCCGCAGGAGCTCCAACGCTCCAACAGGATCGGACGGGTCGACTGGCGATGGCTCTTCCGCAATCACATCATGACGCAATGGTGGGGGCAGAGAAAATGGAGGATGATCGTTCTGGCTATGACCTTGCTTTGCGTTTGGGTGAGTCGTATACGCGCGCGCCATCGATAGAGCCTTGGAATGAGCATTCTGGAACGCGATCGCCACGTCGAGCATCTGTGCCAACAATCGTCCGCTATTCTCCAAGCTCTGCTCAAGGTCGGACTGCGAGACACGTCCGGCCGCGACGTCATCGAGCAACAACCGCTCGACATGTCTCGCTTCGCGCAGCTCGTGCTCGACGCGTTGCAGCTCCTCCCGTAAACCTATCGCGTCCGCATTGGTCAGTTCCACGTTGGCATGAGCTTCTTTGAGTTGTTGATTCGCGTCCTCGAGTTGTTCTCTCAGTTCCGAAAACTGGTGCTCCAACACAGCACGATCTCCATCCGCTTCGGCAATATGATCCCGGAGCATCCTATCGTGCTCTGTCGCCTGCACTCTCAGCAGTCGATCTTTTTCCAAATTCGACTCTTTCAACATCTGATACACCTCGTCATTTTCCGCCCTCGCCGTCCGTATTTGACTCTCCAGATCTTCTCCACGCGAACGCGCATCTTCAAGATTCCGCAGCGTCACGGTTTGTTCTTCCAACAGCTGTTTCACTTTGGTCGCGTTCTTGCCTTCGAGTGCTTTGACCTCCTCCGCTTGCGCACGGACCTGCGCGAGCTCCTGTCGAAGCGCATCCGCCTCTCTCGCTTGCTCAGTCGCATCCCCCAGCGTCCTGGCACGCTCTCGACGCTGTTCCTCCATGTCCTGCGCCAGTTCCGAGTTCCGCCGCTCCAGAATCCGCCGCACGGACACTTCGCTCTCGATCTGCGCCTTCGCCTGATGCAGCTCGCGTTCCAGCGCATCAGCTCTTTCACGCTCCGATCGAGAAGCGAGCTCGGCGTTTTGGACGTCTTGCTTTAGTCGATGTACTTCTGCTTGGAATCCGGATCGTTCCTGCTGCGTGATGTGTTCCAGATGAGTTTTAGCTTCTTCGGCATTGCGAAGTTGTTCTGAGAGCTCTTGAAAAGCCATCTCGTCCGCTTCTGTAACTACAATGGAGTGAGCAATGCTGTCGGACGAACTGAGAACGAATAAAAGCATACGTTTCCTTCGAGACGCTGATAATCGGGACGCAGAAAGCACTGTAGACATCCACATAAGAAGACCACCCGCAAACGAAGCACGGATGACCTACGCGAACGTTCCGCTATACGGTCAAACACTGCTTCGAGGTTGTCCATTTTTTGTACGAGCTTCTCGAGCGCAAAACGTGCCTCCTGCACAGAATTAAGAAGCGCTGGGTCTGAACTGGCTCGGGCGTATTCCTCAAGATCAAGCACCACTTGCAAGAAAACTGTCCCGAAGCAGTTACGATCCCTTTTTTCTCGCATACACAACGGATATGATCGGGCTCACCATCCACATCTTCTCTCTCGAGCGAATACGCCGAATCCTTGCCTCCAGCAGGTGAAAAGTCGATGGTGGGTACGGGATCATCCATGCCCCGAGTATCGAATGGTAGTTGTCCATGTACTTCGCCACGGTATACCTGACGACGTTTTTTCTCGTTTGCGCTGTGACACGTCGTCATCTCATGAAACAAATAATAAGATGCGCTCACTCACGAGAGTTTTGCCATGACCTCCAGAATGGATTGTGCTCGTTGATAAAAGAATCGTGCTGTTCAGCGATGAGCAAACGGGGGATAGATCATGCTCCAGACCCTCACCAAACTCCTTTCTGCGTGCAATCTCGATCACCGTAGCACCATACGAGTACAGCATGCTATGTAGACGTTGGATATGTGAGAAATTAGTCTTGGATCGAAATTTGGTTTGCAATTGGGAGAGCGTGGTAGGCAGCTGGACGAGGTCTACGTTTAGCGTACTGATATGACGCAACACCCCGATGCATTGTTCGGTATAGTCGTTCTTGGCGTGTTCGTTAGCCCGTGTCGCGGATTCTAGTCAAAATTCTGTTATGACTTACCTTCAGACGCGTTATCACCCCCACCTCGTGCCTGAGAACACCATCAAGCTGTTTGAGCTCTGCAAAGGTGGGTGAGGGCGCATTCGATATACCATCTCATCACGTTACCTTGCATGAGTGCGTCGTGGTTCGTTGCGGGACTCTCTAGCGCAGCAGCGATTTCAGACGCCTTGTCCAGAGCGTCGTGAAACCTCCTTCCTGAAGCCTCCGCATCGTCAATGAGTCTAACACAATGTCAACGACACTTGATCGGGATGCCTAACCTAACCTTACTTTACGTTGACCACCGTCGACCGCACCACCTCTGCACCCGCCGTCAACCTTCCGATCGCCTTTTCAGATTCGGAGAATTGTGTTCGTAAATCATCTGGCCACGGGATGAGCTTTGGCCGTTTTCCGACGACGCTCACCAAGCTGTCCACTCACTATGTATCCGTGCGCACCCATCCGCCACGAGTTTCATTCGATCCCTGGCCACATACGTTCCCAACATCCGAGGTTTCTCACCCCCCTCTATCGCCTTGCGCATCGCTGGGGACAAGAACTCGACATGCACCTCGACGCGGTTGATGATCTCCAGGTCGGCGTCAACAAATGTGAGTAAGGATGCTTGGCGCGCGAGGTCCCGTTCGGCCGTGGCTGCAATCCCGTCGAACACGTCCGTTATGTCGAGAGTGTTGAGATCGAGGCTGCTACACGCTATACGAACCGCCTCGTGTTGACGATGGAGCGTTGCGAGGGTGTGGGTGACGTAATCGAGGTAGCCGTGCGCGCTGTGGAGGTATTGAGCTGCGAGGTGGGAAGGCTTGTACGGCGGCGTCGCGGAGAGGATTTCTGGTCGTGGTCATGAGACAGTGTCAGGTAGAGGCGGGAGACGGGAGATGGGAGACGGTGAACGATAGCGTACCCTCTATGGGAAGTTGCAACGGGGGCTCGACGCGGAGCTCCTTGAGGACTTCCGGAAATTCGATATCGAGATAGTGTTTGTTGAACACATAGATGGTCTGTCCATACCCATGAGTACGAGAACGTCGGGCACAGGACAATGGCATGGCTGACGGGTATACGCACCTGGTCTTGAGCACCGACGAGTTCACGCACGTTATCCGTTCGCAAGCGCGTCCCGTCCGAGAGGTACGCCAGAATAGCATCTTGATCCACGCCAATCTCTTGATGGAGGAAATACTCGAGACTACCTTTCCTGCGAATCACTGTACAGTCAAACAGATTGCTCACAACCAACGTTCTGTCCCACCTCTCGATGTCCCGCAAAGTAGCACTGACCTAGTAGTAGTGAGTTGTTCAATGGGCGCTATGTTCAATAAGGAACAGGACTCACTTGAAAAGACTCGCCGTCCTCAGCACGACATATCTGGATCATAATAGGTTGTGTAAAGGAGGGAAGCCAGGTTGCTAAACGGTGCAGAGGTAGACGTAAGAATCCGGAAATGGGTATATAACCCCTGACATGAATACAAAGTAGTCTCGGGACCATCCGTCGTAGTGACAGCTGAGTTCAGCTGAGTTTCAACCTATCATAGTGGTGCAAGCACCAGTCCCTGACTCCTACTGATATAGTCTTAGACTAGTTTTTCACCTGTTATGCCTTTGGCATAAGAAGATGTTAATTCAATTTTTATACAAAAATAAATATTTTAGTTGTAGTTAGTTGTGTGTTAATCATATCCTATTTGAATGCTTATGATCTCATTTGGGTGAGTTGAAAGGTTTTCCAAGTCTTCTGAATCTTCAATATAAAACATATATACAATGCTAGTTAATTCCAGTTTTTGGTTTTCATATGACACTCACTGTGGAAACAAACTTTCAGCAGGATCTAGAACTAGTCTAATAACTACCTAAAATGGGGGGGTTCTTCAGATTCTTGACAGGAAGCTTTTATTCTCCATTTGTTATTAGAAGAGGTTCTTTTTTGTGACTGTAGTCAGACCCTAAATACATACAGGACACCAATTGGAATATGGATTGGATGGTGTTGACCAGCTGAGAGAAGTCAAGGTCAGAGGCAGGTGTGGGTCGGCGTCTCTGAAGTGGGAATGGAATGGAAACAGGGTCCGGCGACAAAGAGGGTTGGCTCTCTTTCAAGATTGCTGCAGTAGCAACTCTGGAGTCAAGGTTTGGAGTAGATTTGGGAGAGGTGGCCTTGGAAGAAGGGGGGATAGCTGGGAGGAGGTTTCTTCATTTCTCCATGGTACAAAGTCCGACTGCAGCAGTGAGGATGCACTGCATGATCTTCTTGGGGATGAGGTGGAAGAAATGGGAGAAGTTTGTGAAGGCAAGAAGTTGTAAGACCTCATACCGCTGTTGGATGAGCCTCTGGTTTCATCAATCAGCATTGATAAGGGAAAGACTGGTGGTCGTTGCCAAATGGAGTCTGCCACGGGAGTAGTTGTGGTAAAGACAGATGAGGTCAGCGGTGAGGACTTCTCTATCATTCCGGAATTCCAAGCTTTATTCAATAGGGAGGAGTGCTGAGGGGTCTTTGAGGACCAATGTGCAAAGACGACATGTCGTTCATGAAGGGGAAGTTGAGAAAGAAAAAAGAGCATAATAACTGGGGTAGAAGAAGAAATTGCAGTAGCAGCAGAAATGGAAGAAGAAAACATATCAAAACGAAACTGAATCAAAGACGAAATTCCTGGGCACTTAAGTACCCAGGGAGGATCCAAATCAAGAAGTCAGAAAGACTTGGGTGGAGCGGAAGCGGAAAGAAGCATGAAGGAATCGGAATTCTGAAGCTTCTGCAGATCAAAATGGGATCAGGTGGAGTCAAAACAGCACAGCTGTGGACTGCAGACTGTGGACACAGCACAGGGGAGATAGAGTGACTGAAAAGAAGGTCAAAAAGGTGAGTGATGAAGCATGAGGAATTCAACAAAATTCCCATGTATCAATTCATCCTTCTAACAATCTCCTTTATCACGTTGTGTTTGGTCTTGGTGACCGTGCTGGTCATCTTGGTTCTGACGCAGGGAATCCTGGATCTCCAGGAACAGGTGTCGGAGCATTGGGTGCCCATTGTGGTATGTGGGTGGTTCAGTAAGCCAACATGCTAACATTGCGGGAACATGCTGACTTTGTTGGATAGTGAGGAGGTCCTTTGAGGTTACGGTGTACAACCCTTATTGGATACATGATGGGAAGAAGGGATGGGAGGATCCTAATTGACTGGAGGTGCAGAAGGTATTTTGTCTCTTGAACCATCAAACCATGGAGTGGGGTGATGGAATAACTGGAGGTTGGGGCAGCAGAGGTGGTGGATGGGGCAGAGCTAGTGGTGACGATGGAGATGATGAGGATTAGGGAGAAGTCACCATAGCAAACTCCTTAGGTTGAGAGAGTTTGTATGCCTGCAACATATACTTCACATGTGAAAGATGGGATTCTGATTCCCAAGTATCCTCAGCACGAGAGTAGCCCTTCCAAGAGACCAAAAATTAGTGATGTCCAGAAGATCCTCGGTGAGAACGGATGGTCTCAATTTTGTATTCCTCTTCTCCTTCAATGATCTCAGAAGGAGGATTGAAGAAATTCAGTCCATGTTCATCCATCTTCGAAAAGGTTGAAAGGAGGGAGGCGTGGAAGACATTGTGGATCTTCTTCCAAGTCAGGGGAAGATGAAGTTTGTAGGCATAAGGAGAAATAACTGCATTGATCTCAAATGATCCTTTGTGGTGGGGAGCAAGCTTGCGAGAGGGGAAGTTGAATTTAAGGTGTCGAGAGTTGAGCCAGACTTTATCTCCTACTTTACAGGGGGTAAACTTCGTTCCAATGCACTCTTTGATGATCTGAGTGGCTTTGACATGAGCAGCAGTGGCCTCCTTTCATGTGGCATCTAGAATTTCTAACCACTTTTCTAATGCAGGAAGAAAGGTGGTTCCAATTGGGGGGTAGGCACAGGGTTCATATCCATGCATCAGCGAGAATGGGGTGATGTTGGTGACAGAGTGGACAGCAGAGTTATGTGAGAACTCGGCCATTGATAGAAGTTCAGCCCATTTTGAAGTGTTTTCTTGGCAAAAGATGCGGAGATAGGTTTCAAGTTCCTGGTTGACCTGTTCAGACTCTCCATCAGTCTGTGGGTGATAAGTGGTGGAGAGGGTGATGTCGTAGGATAAGAGCCAGGCAAGCTCTTTGGCAAAGGCAGAAGCGAATTGAGGTCCTCAATCGGAAATGACCTTGTCATGAAGTCTGAATTGGCAGAAAATGTTTTTGAAAAAGAGGGATGATGTTCCTGCCACATCAATAGATTTGTTACAAGGGATGAAAACCACCCCCTTAGTAAGCCCATGGTCAACCACAACCAGCACAGAATCAAAGCCAGAGGCTAGGGGGAGGTCGGTAATCATATCACATGAAATTTGCTGGAAGGGCTGACTTGCGAAGGAGGATATTGGACAGATACAAGGAGCCACCAGATGGGTGTTGACCTTGTTCGCTTGACAAACAGTGCAACCTGCAACAAAGCGGCAAACAAAGGTGGTCAGACCAGGCCACCAATAGTCATGCTGTACAAGGTGAACAATGTGGAAATACCCCCATGACCTCCAGTGGGTGAATCATGGAGGGACCTTACAAGGTCCTGCTGGATGGGCTCGGGAACGTAGAGACGGCCCTTGAAGTACAAGGCACCATCTGTTACGCTAAACGTAGAATCTAGCTTTATCCGGAGGAGTCACGTGACGAACGACGGAGAAAGTTGGATGGTTTCCAAGTCCAAGGTCCTACATTACCCTTGAGACTGAGTGAAGTCGAGGAGTCTACTGCGCTTGGTAGGCGAAGAGACTATGAGAAGGGTCTCAACAAGTAGACTCGCAAGTCCACAAGCGGATTGGGCTAGATACTACACTTGTATTGCGTAGAACTAACTGGGGAATAGTACAAGTACACTGGGCGTTTATATACATATGAGCAGACTCTGAATAAGGAGCCCTAAAGGGGAAACGGAACAGCGGAGCACCGTTCTAGAAGGGGATACGTCCGTAAAGGAAACAGGGTTAAGGGGAGGAACGAAAGGAAACGGAACGGAACAAAAGGGAAGACATACTGCGGACTGCACAAAGGATCAGGAGTCCCAGTTGGAAAGGAAGATCAGAAGATGAACGGGACACCTTCTATGGGTCGAAAGAATCAGAAGGCAAATTGAAGAAACGGAGGAAATCAGAATCGGGGTCGTCGGGAGGAGAAGAAGAAATCCACGAGGCGAACTCGTGTTCCTCGGCCTCGGACATCCAGGGGATTTCTGTAACACCATCTATGAAGGTCCAATTCTTTGAGGAGGCATGAGGGAAGAGTGAGTTTCCTTCTGTCAAGGCTTTGATGGCATCAGAGACAAGAGGATCCTCTGCAGTATGGTGGGCAATCTTTTCAGCGATAAGAACGTCCATCTGCCCAATGATGACGTCAGAGACATCTGTTGTTTCAGGGAACATCTGGAAGGAGAGTGATAGTGGTGTTGTTGGAGATGTATCAATGACATCCCAACGTGAGAGCACATCTGCGGGACCCATGGCAGAGCCGGATTGATTATCTCAATGGAGGTTGAAGTCCTGCAAGAACATCAACCAGCAAGCCTGTCGGTGAGAGAGGTTTTGAGGGGACTTGAAGTACGTCAAGTTCCTGTGATTCATGATCACTGTGGCTGGGTGATGGGTGCCCATGAGATATTGTTGCTATTCCTCAAGGGCCCTTATGACAGCAAGGAGTTTGCAGTCATAGATATTATAATTTCGCTCAGCCGAAGCAAAAGGCTTTGAGTAGTAGGGGCAGGGATGAAGATTGCCATTGCCATCTTTTTGCATCAGGACAGCACCTGAGGCACACAGAGAAGCATCCATCATAACATAAAACAGATGGTTGGTGTTGGGGTATCGCAATACTGGCCAATGAAGGAATGCATCTTTGAGTTTCTGAAAAGAAGCCTCATGATCCAGTAACCATTGCCAAGCAGCATTCTTCTTTGTCAAAGAAAGAAGCAGCTGTATGATGTTAGAGAAATCCTGGATAAACTTCCTATAAAAATTGCAGAAGCCCATAAATGAGCATACTGCACTAACGGAGCATGCGGCAATCCATTCCTCTATAGCAGTTAGTTTCACAGGGTCCATAGAAACTTGACCTTCTCCAATGATCATCTCAAGGTATTCAGCTTTCAGTGCACAGAACGTGCACTTCTCCAGCTTGATGCCTAGTTTATGTTCCCTAAGATGTTGGAGAACTAGACAAACTCATTTGACATGTTCATTGTAATCCTTTGAATGAACCATCAGATTGTCCATATAGATGATGAGCCAACCTTCCACAAGGTAGTTGGCAAAGATATGGTTCATGAACATTTGGAATGTCAGAGGTGAGTTACACTGGCCAAAGAACATTACCATGGGCTTGAAGAGACCAAGAGGAGTGGTGAAGGTGGCCTTCCATTGATCCTTTGGGCGGCTTCGGATATTGTTGTAGCCCCAACAAATGTTGAGTTTGGTGAAGTATCTAGAATGCTTCAAGGTGTCAATGAGGTCAGCAATACGAGAAAGAGGGTAAGCATTCTTGATTGTATGGGAATTGAGATATCTATAGTTCTGACAAGGACAGTAGGTTCCATCCTTCTTTGGCACAAAGAAGAACGGAGAAGCCTGGGGAGACTTTGATGGAATGATCTTTCCTTCTTGTAAGTTTTCCTCAACAAATCCTTTTAGTGCCTCCATTTTTTTGGAATTTAAGGAATAGTTCTTGGTTCATTTTGGGATGAATGACTTGTCAGTTTGATGGTGTGGTTGAAGGGTCAGTGGGGAGGAAGAGGTGTTACAGAAATCCCCTGGATGTTTAAGGCTGAGGAACACGAGTTCAACTCGTGGATCA